>JAJJBR010001577.1:7500-13634 GCA_022817965.1 Solanum lycopersicoides | reverse complement strand
ACACTAAAAAAGAGTGAATGTATATGATGACAAAACTGAAAAAAACAAAGGAAATCAATATCATATACGAATACAAATACAAATCAAACAAAGAATTGTTAGTTGCAAATTTTACAAATGTGGCGAATTATACGTATACAATCGTGGTTAATTATACAAACTCGAAGTCAACCCACGTAATTAATAGTTAATGTTAGCCGCGAATGGTAATTATAGCTATGATGAGTGATCAAGTAATTTAAGTTTACTTAAGCGCATAATTTTTTCTATCATTATTTAATCAAACCCAAAATTTAGAAAGAAAGAAAGAAAATAGGCAAATTATTTCTAAATAGAAAAGTGACATTCTTTTCGGGATAAATTAAAAGGGAAACATATCACATAAATTGAGATAAAAATAATTTTAAAAAAAACACGAACTGAATCCATTTCTTATAGAAAATACGCAGTATAAATCTATTTCTTATTGTATACATCAGGTTCAATCGCATATACATGCCATCCAATTTCTTGAGATATGACTATCAATTTTAATATCATAGTACACCAGTAAAAGAAGATAAAAGGTGAATGAGAGAATGTGAAGTGAATAATAAGAAATATTATTTAATGTTGATGAAATTCACGATTCTCTGTATCAAACTAGACATGATAATACATTTAAAATTTAGAACAGAGATATCTTTACGTGAAAAGCTAATAAAATAAAATAAAAATTAAATATTTGTGTTTTATGTTACATCAGAAGCAAGTGAATGTTAACCCTAGTAAGAGATAGTTCGCTTATTTGTGAGCGAAGTATCTATTTATGTGTATTTTTAGATAGAATCCTTTTTAATATATTATGTTCAATTTGAAATCAGACACTCGATTTTGACAAAGATGGTTACGTTAGTCACCTTGTTTCCATTGTAAAAAGAACAATTTGAAATTAAAACCACTTTTTATGATTCAAATTATAACTTCCCCTACTACTTAAATAACAGTAAGTGAAATGAACACCTAAATTTCTATTTTGCACTCAATAGTGATATATAAAATGGAAAAGGAGGTGAATTAATGTGAATTTGAATTTGATTTTTATATAGGAAAATGCAAACAAAGTCATTGTGATTGAGGTAATTTATTATTTTGTTATATATTTTATTTGACTTTTAAAAGGGAGATATTAGAATTGGCAAGAAAATCTTAAAAATCATAAAACTTTAATAAAGTAAAGTACAATAAAATGGAATAAGGAAATGTCAACTAATTAAAAAGCTTTGAGCTGACTTGAAGGCCAATTGTTTTATCTCCCGTTAAGAAAAGTACTCTCTTAAAAAGAAGCTCTAAATGCCTTTGTTTTCTCCCAAAAATTCACACTTTTTATGTCCATATATCACATTTTCAAGCATGCAATATATCCTTTTTTTATAAAAAAGATGAAGAAGAAGAAGAAGACAACTCTACGTGAACCTTTTACTTTTTCCTAACGAACAATTATGATACTTAAAAGAAAGTAATATTTCAAAAAATATATCATCAATTATTAGTTTCATTTTTGAACTATTGAACATAAATATAATACACCATTGATCTTGCAACATGAGTGAATTACACACTTAAATTCTCGTCAAGCTTAGGGATATATTCAAGACTTTTCTTATTAAGAGTCTCATTTTCCTACGAGAGTTTGAGATCACTTACTACGTTGTGTGGTAGATTAGAAGCGTATCGAAGTTTATTTAAATTCTAATACTTAGAAGTTAGAATTGTGTTCGACATGTATATTTCAACTTTGAAAGATTAATCCATTATATAATCAAACGTTACTTTGTTATTTTATTTTTGTAGTAAAACAAATCATGTTCTAACGGACCTAGCTAAAGGTAATATTTTGGTGAGCCAAACTATTTGAAGGGGGAAAACGAGAAAGTAACCTTTTAGAGTAATTTATATAATCCTTAATTTGGAATATCTAAATTGTAACTCCAATAAATATTTATTGGAATGAATTTGGTCCAATCAATCAATAGTAGTTAAATATCAATACCTAATTATTCTTTAATATGATTTTCTCACATGGTACAAACAATTTCTTCTCGTCGATCATATAAACTTATGGATCATTCTTTATACTAAAAAAATAAAATCATAACTTGAACAAACTTTATTTTAAAATTAAAGTTGAAATTCTATTCCTATATCATAATAAATAATGATTTCAAATTTAAGCGTCAAATCATATAACCAAACAGTTTTTCAAAAAGTAGACGTATTAACAAATGTCTTTGAAGAAGTCAAATTCCTGAGGTATGGGAGAAAATATCAGTCCACATATGCTTCCATTGTAAATGGTGAAATGTAAGTTCAAATTTCTGATAGCAGCTCTTATTTTTTTAATAGTTCGCAAATTATGTAAGAGAAATAAATTATACTAGATAAGTCTCACATGACGAGCTCGATTGAAAAGATACGTAGTAATTTCAAATCTGAAATCTCCTATTACAAAGATCTCTTGATCCATCTGTATTGAAGTTCAAATTCAATCCTATAAATATAACTAATCCTTAAGTTATTTTATTTTATATTTTCACTAAAATGATGAAATCACTCTCTCATGAGATATCCAATCTACGAAATATTCTTTACTTATTTCATTCCGCGTACAAAACGAACCCTAAAATTCAAAGGCCACCATAGTCTATTCTTCTGGCTGGCAAGACTTTGATGTAATTTATTGCAACACGCAGACTATGGACTTTTTAAAAGGTGGGGGACGGATGAAATATAAATGTTGAAACATTTAAGTCAAAAACTTGGACAATTTGATTCATTTTACCACACAAATATTAAGTCAAATATACCCACATTTGAAAAATAACCTTTTTTCTTGCAATAAATTTATGACATTTTGGAACAATTTGATTTGATCATGGCTGGCAACAATTACGTACACGCTTGAATGACATTTTAAGTCCTTTGCAGGTAAAATTTGTTACCTAGTCTAACATTTCTTAGTAATTTAGATCGATGACTACCTAAACTTTCATCTTATTGGTGACAGCTCGTTTCACCATGTAATCTCCCTTATGAACAAGGAAATAATATACAAGTGACCCTAGTCTCCTTATAGGCCCATTATATACATTTGAGGTGATTTTCAAGAAAGATTCAAAAGAAGCAGAGAATTATTCTATGTTAGAAAAAGAATTAACTTGAATTTGAAGCATGTAACCCTAGCGGAGGCCCATGATACCCTAAATTATAAAGAGGGGAAGGACAGTTGAAGTGATGAAATCATTAACTGCCAAAGTTTAAGCGGGAAGGAACTATACATGCTTATGTAATATATAAAGAAGAACCCTTTTAGGGCCTTTTTGTTTAAGGGCTGCTCGCCTTTTGAATAGAAGGAAGTGGGAGAGCAGAGGTTATTTCGGTAAACCGATGCATGAGCTGAGGCTCCCATGCCCCGCCGACCCTCCGAAAAAGTAAGGGCTCATAGGGAGTCAGAAGCAAGCAGAGTAAAAGGCGGGTAAAACTCACATAAGCAGAGGGGGAGACACATTCATGAAAAGCGAGAAGCCCTGCCGTGGGGGACTGACCAACTATGAATAGATCTTACTTATGCTTGCGGGTAAGAACATATATTAGTCCGTATCGTGGGTCTATTTGTTACAAAAGGCGAACATCCCCTTTCCAAAACATTAACATAGGTCCTCAGGCAGACATCGAAAAGGGGCGAAAAGAGTCTATTTACCTTTACAATATTTCGGAATGTATCATGGCTCTATCTATTCATTAAAAAAAGAAAAAAGAGTTCTGCATCTCGGGTGAACAAATAGGCGTGGGGAAGAGTGAGAGGGGGGGGCTACGAGCCCTCTCTCGTTGTTGTTCCCGGACCACCCATCCCTTCCTTCCCCTTCGCCCGGCCCGGTGAGATCAGATTTCTAGAACGAAGTGAAGTGATAGGAAGAGAAGACTGCTGGCGGGAAATCCCTATTCATGAAAGCCCCTTGTTAAGGTTAGGGGGAAAACGAAAGTGCGCTCCTGCGCACCAGCTGAAGAAAGGAGCTTTGGAAGCTTACCTTATTATTATATTAAAAGGGGAAAGGGTTCCAAACCTATCTGACTAATAAGAAGAAAGGGGCGTTCAGCCACTTGACTGTAAGGAGGGGGGCAAGCCAAAACCTACTCCTAAGAAGTTGCTGGATCGAAGTAGTACATTATACATCTGCCCGCCAGCAGCAGAGGGGTTCGATTCCCCTTATACGCGATGTGGCGAAAAAGACTGATTCAACGAGATATGCCTTGCCTGCATTAAGATTTAAAACTTGTCGTCTACTTTCAGGAAATGTTTGGAACAGAGAACTTACAATAATACAACGCCGTATTCTCGGAAGATTGAGGAACAAGAAGAGATCTATTAAGAGAAAGATTTATTCTAGAGAAAATCTTAACAGTTACATCCAATCACAAACTACACGAAAGTTGTCCCTTTTTTATGGAGATTTACCCATCACAGAGATGCACAGAGGAAGAGAACGAACTTCATATATCCCCTTTCTACTCAATCCAGAAACAAGATCGGACGTTATCCCGGTTCGTCTCCATTTTTGTGAAACTATTCCTCAAGCAAGGCAGCCGATAAGTCATCGAAGGGTTTGTGTGAATAATGGAATGGTTAACATTACTCATTTTAAACTCTCCCACGGTGATATAATATCTTTTCAAGAAAATGATGCGAGAACCCGCGGTGAAGAAATAAAGAGATCCTTCTATATCGAAATCTCAGTTGAGAAAATAATAGGAAAATTCCTGGATCACCCGTGGAGAAGAACCAAAACAGAATGGTTCCGCCTACTCAAAACTAAGAGGGGATGCCGCCTACTACTAAAATCCCGGTTTTTGCAACAGTTGCGTTCTTCTATGCAAGAAGAAGACTTAGAAAGAACAAAGAAGTTTGGATCCGAAAAAGTATGCTTAGGCAGTTCTTTCGCTGAGCACAACAGAATGAAGAGGAATTTGTATCATTTCAAATCCCTATTCTTATCGAAGAGAAGGAACGAGAAAAACCGAAATATTCCTACTCGAACAAGAAGTCCTATAGTTTACAACTCTTCTTTATATAGTAATTCGACCTATTGCTCCGCACCCCCCCATCAGTTTACTAAAAAGATCAAAATAAAAAGGATCGAACTACCTACTCATTATTCGGAGGTGAATCATAGAACACCAAAGGCTGTGGTATCTTATGGACCTAACATAGGTCACATACCTCACGACATAAGATTGAAAGATCCAAACCTTCTTCTTCGGAGCGGAAAGGGACGTGGCCAAAACATATAAAGATCGGCGTAGTCGCTCATAGGGACATATCTATCCGGATAGAGGATAGTCTAGGCCGATTCATAGATAGATCTCTCTCCATATAGATAGGTATCTCCGTGGATAGAGATAAAGATAGGGATCCATCTAGATCTTGATTCACTATTTCCATATTTTTTCTTTTTCTGATTGATTGCCTTTTTTTTGACGACAAGTTTTCGTTTTCAATCTTAATGCAGGAGCGGAAAGCCACTTGACTGTAAGGAAAGGAAACATCGTTTTTCAATTATTACTTGCTGGGGCGGAGCGTAGACGAGCGAGCAGAGCCAAGGAAAGAGGGAAGCCCGTCATAGAGCAGTCGACTAGAAGTAGAAGACTGCTGGCCTGAGAGAAGGCGGCCTCTCTCGGGAAAGATGGCCCAATTTCTCTTCTTTCTTTTTGATTTCAGCTTTCTTTTTTTTTTTTTTTTCAGGGGTCCAGAAGGCTAAAAGGTGGGGGAGAAGGAAGCCGAACCTCTAATCGACCTGGACACATAAAGAATTCTCGGCGTCGAGAGAGATTTGAGATTCCGTAAGTAACTCAGTGAGTGCTTTCTAAGAAGGGCTTGGAAGAAGAAAATGAAATAGGAACAACCGCGCTGGTCGTAATAGATCGACTTTCATGCTAGTTCTTGCTCCAGCATGAAAGTTCCATTTCAGGGAAGGACGACGTACTATGATACTTTCCGTTTTGTCGAGCCCTGCTTTGGTCTCTGGTTTGATGGTTGTACGTGCTAAAAATCCGGTACATTCCGTTTTGTTTCTCATCCCAGTCTTTCGCAACACTTC
>JAJJBR010001577.1:0-2500 GCA_022817965.1 Solanum lycopersicoides | reverse complement strand
CTCGCTAGGAGTTAGAATTCCAAAAATAAAGAAGACGGTCACTCTACTACTATATACTACATTTAGACTTCTTCTATCGGTCCCTTTAGGCATGATGATATGGTCTCTTTAGCTGCAAGGATGGTAGCCCGGGGGAAGCTAGTCTATCAGAAGGCAGTTCTTGAGCAAGTGAGATTGGTTGAAGTTCAATATGCATCATCAACTGGAGAAGAAAGATAGGGTCGAATATGATTAAGACGAATATGTCGAGTTAGAGCACGGATTTCCATTCTTCTCTTACAGTTCCTCCACCGAACTCTAGTACAGAAGGAATGGAATAGCCGTGACGCGGTCTGTCGCCAAGCCCGCCTCTCTCTCCTTTCTTGCGGGCCATTACTCTACAGAACCAGCATAGCTCGCAGACGAGCACGCTAATGAGGCCCTGAGCCGGATAGATGAAGATGGGAAGGTCAGACTTCTACTGTCTCGAAGTCTCCGATAGAAAGAATGATTGATTGCTTGAATGCCGGGCCATCTACTCGCGAAATCACCCCGGTCCGAACCCTCTCAGCTCCTTCCTAAAGAAGTGAATTGTTGATCGATCAACGGAGCGAAAGTCATAAAGGAAATCCAACTCCCAGTCTCATTTACTGCAGCAAATAGAAAGAAGGGCAACCGGAAAGCGAACCAAAGAAAAAATGGGAACTCACAAGAGTGGAAACCATAGCCATGCCATATGACTGACGAAATTCCTTAAGAAAGCGAGAGAGATCACTCGTAAAAGCAGATCCCCCTGCGCTCCTTGAATCTTTCTTACTCCGGCTACAGAGCATGCCACTATGCTTAACACATAAAAATTTATAGCAGAACACTAAAGCAGGAAAGGAGGAAAGCAGCTTCAAAAGGAAAGAAAGGGGCAGAGCTCTATGCTCACTCAACCATGGGCTTTTTTCGATTTTAGGGCTACGGGGTGAAGAAAGAAAAGATCGGATTGGAATATCGATGACATCGTTATTATTGATTTGAAAGTGGCAAAGAGGGTAGCTTGCTTCTAGGCAGAAGCCTTGCGTCTCACACTTTGATGAGTGGAACCTCTTGTCCCCTCTAATCCGCTGTGTTCTTAGCGTGCGTGATCCAGTTATAGAGCCTATTATGGTTGTCGAATGGGCTTCCTCCAGTCATAATGATCTCGCACAACCAGCGCCTCTTCCACTGTTGATTTTGATATGTTTAATATAAAACACATGGGGGTTCGCTCTAGGAAGACCTACGCCTACATATACTATATTCCATAATGACCAGCTCCTTCATGAGCGACTAGGTCAGTTCTACGGGATAGTCAATATTCCATTCGGGCATGCAGCGCTGGTCACCTTCACAAGCTGCAGGACCAGCCTACATACCCAACCAGAGAAAGCCTTGTACTCCACGAATCATCACGCACCACCAACCTACCAGAACGGGAAGTAAGATGAGCGGATGTCAAAGGATCTGGATAAAGTCCAATTGAAGGGTAGACTTAGGTTACACGCATACAATAATGGCTGAAAAGAGAGTAGCGAACGGACCAAGCACGATAGCGACGCGAACCATGGTCGAAAGTAGGCTCTTCTGAAAGAGAAAGATGAGGGAAACTGCTTGTCAGACAACGAGGTAGTGAGCATAGATAGGACAAGACGAGCTTACAAGAGTAAGAAAGTTCGCTCTAACGACGGAGAAGCCAACTAAATGACTCCTAGTTCATATAGATCTAACAAGCCAACCTACTCTAAGATAGACGAATCCAAGCGTTCGAGTTATGGAGCTTCACTTTATCCTTTTAGCTAAGCTAAGGGCAGAGATTGTAGCTAACACTGTCTCTTCCCCTTCCTTGCCCCATTTAATGCTTTTCCATCAACTGAAGCGGGAAGAGAAGGAATAAGGGAAGAGACCTATCTTTACTCTAGGAAAGGAATGCTTTTCACTACCATTGCTATTCATCAAAACATACTATCCAATTTTCAATAATTATCAATGTCAATGGTATAAACGAATATTTCTTTTGATTTTTTGGAATAAAAAGGTAAAAAGAAATCAAGGCCGGGAACCCATACGCGCCCAACTCATTGCTTCCTTCTTTGCTTATCACAAGCAATCCCTCAAAGCAATGAATGCACTAAAAAGCACGCTATAGCATGAAAGAAGGTTTCTGCGTGACTAAATATGGTATTGAAAAAGGCTTCGTACGGCTTAGAGCCAAGGCGTTCATAGGTCTCCCGTCAGAGCTCCATCTAAGAATAGCTGAAAAGGCAAGGTCTAGAAGACCAAGATCTGCACCTTTCAACACTGCCGCTCATCTAACAGGATTGGCCAGAAAAGCAGGCGCATAAAGCGTAGCAGATGAAAGCGATTCCCCTACTAGGCACTCAACCAATGCAGAAATGCCCCAATAACTTGAATGGATTGATAGACTGGACCCTTGCCTTCCGACTGAACTAATAGAAGTTGGCTTGAGCTTGAATGAGCGTATCTTACAAAAAGG
>JAJJBR010001576.1:0-18930 GCA_022817965.1 Solanum lycopersicoides | reverse complement strand
TTATTGATCAATCTCCGTATGGAAAATGCACTCGTTATATCAATATATAGATATATATAAAACGTGACTAATAACATAAATTTAGCAAAAAATAATAAAAATAAAAATAAATATTTGAATATATTCAATCGGCTATGTAAACAATGTAATTAAGATTAACTAATAAAAAATTCTAAATTTTGACAAACAAGGATAGTTATGGGTGTCAACAAATATTATATATACAAGTTAAAAATTTTAGATCTTGCGAAAACTAATAAATAATTGAATAACTCTTTTAATTTAACTAGACAAGATGGTATCAGAGCTTTTTAAGTCTTTCCTTTGTAATTTATATTTAAGTTACATAATATAATTATTATTTTTAAAAATATTCTCCATCCTATGAAAATTTTCGTGGAACACTACAAATTAATAGAAAAAAATTACCTAAATAAAAATTTTATTTTATCATAATCTATAAAATTCTCTATAATTTAAAAATATTACAAATATCTCCTCTCGAATATAAATGTGTGAGCTATTTATAGACATGTAAATTTTATTGGATTAAATTCATACAAAATTTGAGTTAAATTCACATTCATTTCGTTTAAATGATTAATTTGAATTTTACAAATAAAAAATATATTTTATTAAATTCAAGTCAAAGATTCCTTTCACCGTTAAATCCAAACTCATGTCACGATGACTAGATATCCATGAACAATAAGATACAGTCCCGTGTGCAAATGATATGGTAGTCGCAGTCAAATTCAAGAACCAAACATAATCCATGAAGTGTCAAACTAACATCTTTTTTAACCAATCATAAGCAATCTTGTCCACCCCTTACAACTAAGAATAGGGGAGAGACATGACATTCAAAGGGACATCCTAAATACATTTCAGAAAGTGAAAAGAGATGGATTTACCCACAAACTTTAATAAAAGGTACGTATATACCCTTCGTTATACTATGCGTACACATATATCCCTACCGTCCAATTAGTGGTACAAATATAACATTGTCACTAACGAATTCATATTTTATTACACGTGTCATGATCTTATTATACTATCCGTTTGACCCCATTTTTAAGCCATAACCCATAATCTACCCCATAACCTATTAAAAGAATTCAATACACATACACCCTAATCTAAACAACCAAAGAAAAATCTGCTGCGATTCACACATCAAAACCCTAGTCGTCGATTGTCTCCGCCGTGATTCCACACACCAGAACCCTATCCGCCGCGATTTTACTTTGCCTTCCAATTCGAAATTATTTTCGTCTAATCTATCGTGTGCTCGTTAAAGGTACCCGTTCGATTTCGAAGTTTTTCTACTTTTTGATTTTCGTCGAATCTATCTGTTGTGGATGTTTTTTCTTGTTGTTTCTTTATTTATTTTGTATAATATACGTTTTATAGTGAAAATCGTTCTAGATTTAAGAGAAGTACACGTTCCAGAAATGAAGTTCACGTTTCAGTGAAAATATTATTTTTTGTTCGTTGATTTGGTAAAGTGTTAAAGAAATATTTATTGTTTGTCTGTATTCATGTCCTACCACCACTTTATCTTGTATTCATGTCTACCTACCACTTTATCTTTTGTGAGAATCTCTTTATCTTGTATTCATGTTTACCTATCACTTTATCTTTTGTGAGAATATTTTGTTGTGAACTACTTTTAGTCAATTAGAGATTAAAAAATTGAGACTTGTCTGTGCTTTGAATTAAAAAAAAATTATTTCCCTTGTATTAAAAATTCTAACTTGGGATTCTAACTTTGACATTATAAAATTGGAAATTGTTTGTGCAAGTTATTGTGTGACTTACTTAACTAATATGACTTTTCTTAACATACTCAATGTGACTAACTTACTGTATGTGACTAACTTAACTAATGTGACTTACGAATTGAATTACTTAATCCTAATGTGCTTCAAAACTATTCTTCAAGTGAACTGAACCTTAGTTGAAGATAAACAAAATCAGATTTATTCCATTGCCTTTGTTCCTTGATTAAAAAGATCATTAGTTTACTTTGAGCAATGCAATGTTAGAATGAAATTGTTATAGAAACACAGTATCTATAATTGTAATTATCATTAAAATGAAAAACAATTAATGGTAAAGTGAATTCCTGGTTAAGTTATTATGTAAATTTCAAGTTAATCCAAGGAATGAAATTGGATTAAACAGATAAAGTGTCTGTTCATGGCTTAATAACATAAAAAAATAAATTAGGCAGCATTAGAAAATTAAATAAAATTAGCCTACATGATGATCTTGGGTGTTAAAATTTTATGAGGTAACTGCTAAATTTATTCATCAAGAGTTAAAATTTATGAACCATAAGCCTAGCCTTAAGCACAATGAATACATTGTCTTAAGAAGAAATATGCATAGCTTAACACAGATGTATTTGTTAGCTTATTGGTGCAACCTGATCATAATAAATTATGTAGATACCATGATAGAGATGATATTAAATTTGCACAATCTGTAACTTTTGATGAACTATCTATTGTTCTTTTTATATAAAAAATAAATCCTTGTTAAAAGAGAAGTCGGAAACAGTTGAATAGCTCACTGTTATTTCATCTAACTGTCTTATACTCACTGTTGCTTATGTTATTTCATAACCTTTGTATGTCATTAAAATGGTTGAAGTTACAACATACTTTCATCATAATGGTGAGTGGCTAACCAGTCCAAAATCACATTTAATAGAGAATGTGTGACTTATTGGAAAGGGTATGATCCTGACCTTATATCTTTTTTAGATTTAGTGAATGAGTATACAAATAAGTTAGGCTTTGTGGGTGTGCAAAAATTTATTGTTCTTGCTCCAACCGAAAAATATTTAAAAATAATAGGTGATGAGGGAGTTAGGACCTTAGCATCTTTTATATCTACTGAGTATAAATCAGTTCACTTGTTTGCTACTGAAGATTGTGAATTGTCTGTTAATGTAACTGATATTGTGATGCATGATTGATCATTTTTACTTTCACCAATTATTAATGAGGATAAAGATTATAGTGAAAGTGATGATGACAGTAATAATGAAATGGTATTTAGTTATTCAGATTATGACAAAGAAGAATTAGAAAAATTCATCACTAAAAAAAGAGGAATATAACTGATAGTTTACAAGATTATAAGGAGATTGTTAAGGGTATGGCCTTCAAAGACATAAATGAAGCAAAACAGTTGTGTAAAATTTTTGCTCTAGCTAAGAAGGTAGAACTTGTTGTGGTAAAGAATGATAAAAACAAATTGAGGTATACATGTGCTGCTGATGACTGTCCATTTTTACTTCTTATTTCTGGAGATATGACTACTCCTGGTGTTTCTGTCAAAACACTTGTAGATCATATAAAGTGTGGAACAACATATGATAACTATGCAGTAGATTACTCAACAATAGCCTTGTATTTTAAGGACAAATTGCAAAGTGATCCACGTACAAGGTCAAACAAATGAAGGCTGATTTACATAGAATTTTTAAGAGCAAAAAGGAGATATTGGAGAGTTTAGAAGGTAGCTTTGTAGACTATTACAACAAATTAGAGGTATGCTATTGAATTGAGATGTTGTCATCCAGTGTCTGACATTGTAATAGATTTGTCTAAAGAGGCACTATCTAATGGTAAGAGAAAATTTCTTAGGATGTATATCTGTTTCAAGGCAATGAAGTTGGGTTTTAAGTCTGGGTTAAGACCACTGATTGTGTTAGATGGTATATTCCTTAAAGAAAAAGCTAAGGAATAAATATTATGTGTTGTTGATCAAGACAATAATAACTCTTTCTACCTTCTACCTTGGATTGCGGTAGATAAAGAGACTAAGATGAAGTGGACATGGTTTATGCAACATTTGCAATATTTTCGTGAGCTTCAAAATGGTGAAGAACTGACATTCATATATAACAGAAGGTAATATTACACTACTGATTTGCAATTTAATTACCTTTTCTTGATATTGTTTCCTTTATTAATTTTAGTTGTTTTAATTTGACACTTAGGGGCTGTTTGAAGCAGTAAGGACAGTCTTACATGAAGCACATTAGAGATATTGTGCAACGCATATGAGGCAAATTGGTGCAGAAGATGGGGCAAAGGTGAGCTGAAAAAGTTGCTATGCTGAGATGCATAGTCATCATTTACAGAGGAATTTGAGGACCAACTTCAAGAGATCAAGAAAGTTAATAGAGAGATTGGACAAGATTTAATAGATATGTATCCTCCAAAAGCATGGTGCAGAGCCTATTTAGATATAATGTGCAAAAATCAGATTGTGGACAGTAACTTTACTGAATCATTCAATGCCTAGATACTTGTAGCAAGGTACAAGCCAATTATTGAAATGTTGAAAGACATTAAATAATGGAGAGGTTGGCAGCAAAAGAAGTTGTTGTGAGGAAGTGAAAAGATGATGGATTTAGTCACAAAAGTGAGTTGTTGTTTAATGAGTATTTGAAGATTTTCAAGGTTTGTAAGGTGAGTGGCAATGGGAATAATGGTTATAATGTTACTGAAGGTGCAGATAGACACATTGTCAACTTAAGAGAGAGAAAAAATGCAGAACATGAGATTTGACTGGAATTCCATGTCCACATGCAATTAAGACCACGGAGTACAAGAAAATGATACAAAAAAAAAAAGAAATTCATTTGTATTTATGGATGCTTTCCGTTTTTTAATTGCATGAAATTAATATCAAAATTTATGTAATTGTTTGTCAAGAACATGTTGCTCTTTCTGTTATATTTTTTTTAAGAGTATTTGATGGATTTAAGTGCTTTTAAAATTCTGAAATTGTTAAGAAGAATATAAGAATAAATTAATCTTATACTTTGTTTTCCATATTAATAGTTTTTTTTTTTACTATTTTCGTGAGAAATCATAAATAAAATAATAGTTTTACTAGTTTACATCTAATTTTTTTAAAATTTATAAATTTTATTTACACTTAAAAAAAGAAATTTTTTTATATTAAAATAATAAAATTATAATGAATTATATTTTTGTAAATTAACAAATAATTTTATCTAACTATTTTTAGTAATATAAATAATTAACTTTGAGATGAAAAAATAATATTAAAATATTAGAAATAAAATAAATATTTTCTTTTTGGATTTCATATTTTTCATGAATAAAATTAT
Source organism: Solanum lycopersicoides (assembly GCA_022817965.1). Taxonomy (NCBI): domain Eukaryota; kingdom Viridiplantae; phylum Streptophyta; class Magnoliopsida; order Solanales; family Solanaceae; genus Solanum; species Solanum lycopersicoides. The sequence goes on along the minus strand of JAJJBR010001576.1, from coordinate 13,769 downwards.
ATAAGTATGAAAATAGAGAAATTTGGAACATTAATTGAAAAAGAAAAGTCAAAGAAAAAGAAGTTTCAAAAAAATAAGAAAGAGAAAAAATCGTTAGAAAAAGAGAGAGAAAAATGAATTTTGGTCATTTTCTAAACGGAGAAAATGGAGGCATTTGTGTGTTGATCGAAGCAGCCTCGGTTGGTGAAGCTTTGTTGTTTGTGGTGAGACCTTGGCGGTTCAAAAAAGGAAAAAATATACTCTTACTCAATCTGAAAATTAAACCAATTCTAATTTTTTTTTCCACCACCACTATTTCTTGATCTAATAAAGCCCTAAATAGAAAATTGTCATACAATAGGCCTAAGTTATAGGCTCAAAATTGAGGCACAAATATCTTTTGTTGATGAAAATCTGCGTATAAAATCTTATGCATATTTGAATAAATTTCTATACTATACAAAATATCAAAATAAATATTAATAAATAAAATAAATATTTAAAAAATATATTGAACGTAATCAATGACATGTAAAAAATCAATATTTAAATTAACTGATAAAAATAATTTTTTATAAATAAAGATTGCTAGCGATAAACTTATTTTATATTATAAAAAATTCATTTTGAACTATTAAATAAATAAAACTTAAAAGTTATCAATTTTGAGAATATTAGATCAAAATTGAATGTAAACAATTACTTATAGGCTAAAATAAGTTTTCTTCTAATGAATATTATATATACAATTTAAATTTTTTATTTCTTGCGAAAACTAATAAATAATTGAATAACTTTTTTACTTTAACTAGACATGATGGTATCAGAGCTTTTTAAGTCTTCCTTTGTAATTTATATTTAAGTTACATAATATAATTATTATTTTTAAAAATATTCTCCATCCTATGAAAATTTTCGTGGAACACTACAAATTAATAGAAAAAATTTACCTAAATATAAATTTTATTTTATCATAATCTATAGAATTCTCTATAATTTAAAAATGTTACAAATATCTCCTCTCGAATACATCTCTACCCCCTCTTAGATATATGTGTGAGCTATTTATAGACATATAAATTTTATTGGATTAAATTCATAAATTTGAGTTAAATTTATATTCATTTCGTTTAAATGATTAATTTGATTTTACAAATAAAAAATATATTTTATTAAATTCAAGTCAAAGATTCCTTTCACCTTCAGATCCAAACTCATGTCACGTGTCACGATGACTAGATATCCATGAACAATAAGATACAGTCCCGTGTGCAAATGATATAGTAGTCGCAGTCAAATTCAAGAACCAAAGATAATCCATTAAATGTCAAATTGACATCTTTTGACCAATCATAAGCAACCTTGTCCACCCCTTACAACTAAGAATAGGGGAGAGACATGACATTCAAATGGACATCCTAATTATATTTCAGAAAATACCCCAACAAACATTCAATAAGCATTTGAGAAAGCCACAATACAAACTAACATAGTTCTTCAAATGATTGGTCAATACAGTTCTTATCGGAGATCAACTTGAAATGATGAAGTATTTTCTGACGTTTTTGGAGATCAAAAACATCTCAAGAAAGTCTACATTTCAGTAATACACTATTGAAGACCCTCGAATCATGAAGAAGTTTATGAGAGAAAAATCAAGAAAACAATAAAATTGTATTCACAAGATTCATCAATAAAAATCACAATTTTCTTTTATTTATTTTGATCAGTGCTATAAAGATTTGTAGCGTAGACTATGTACAAATTTTCTGAACAACAATGTATCGTGACTTATGTATCTATTACATGTGTGCTGATACATTCAAAATTGTTTTATTGTAAAAGATTCTTATAATTTAGAAAAATTAAATATATAGAATATACCTAGATCTTAATACTATGAAATTTGTGTAATTTTTTCTTATTAATATGCCAATAAGTTAAAATTAACGTAATTATTAACACTTTTTATATCGTGCCGAAGACTTTATAGAAAATAAAAATATTAAGATACAAAAATGAGAATACATATTCTTTAATTATTACTGAGTTAAAATTCATATTTATATTCTTTAATTCTTATCGAATTAAAATTCATTTGCTTGTTATAAGATCAAATGCAAATAAATTTTGTGATATTTATATTTTCAATCAGCCCATTAAAATACTTTTTACCTTCTACTCATAATAATTTTTAATTATTGCCGATATATTATAACTATTTATAGGTGTACATTAATTATAGATATACTTATTATACATTGTATACTAGAAGAATATTAAAAAGATATATTTTCTTGAGGCCTTTATTGGACTGATGTCAACTCTACATATGAAAAAAAATTCATTTTTTTTTTCATAATACGCAAGGACAGACAATATAAATATTTTTGCCATTTCATATTAATTATCATATTTTTCTATATAATTTTTAATAAATCATAAATATATATATTTTAAAACTAGTTCACCCTAAAAAAAATTCAATGGAAGCCAATATATTTACTTTCAAAAATAAAGGAAAAAATGAAAAAAAAAATTAATTATATCTTGATTTGATATCGATAAGTACTCTTCCAATAAAAGCTTACTTATTCAATATCAATTTGTCATTTTTAAAAAATAATGTGAATATGATAATTTTATCTTATCATTTATATGTATTTATTATTATATAAGTTGGGAAATGCATTCAGAATAAATATGCTTGATATAATAGAGTACTCATTGTTTTTTCAAACTCTTAACAAATACAATTTAGCATCTATTTTAAATATAATAAATAAAAAATACAAAAAATATATTAAAAATTTATTGTTAATAATATGAACAATTAATATCGAACGCTAGGAATATAAGTAATTGTGATAATTGTGTATGGTGGTGAGTGGTGACCCACATAACCAATCCCTCCATAGATAGATCACTGCCCCATATTGCCTCAACTATGAACCAATCAACTCCAGAGATCATGCCTTCCTTTTCTCAAAAAACTAAAAAAATGTTCTAAAATTTGTGCAATTGACACCAAATCCTACACACACTTGGACGCTTTCTCGTGCTCTGTGTAATAACCTTATCCAGGGACTATTTCGTCATTCTCACGCCACTTAACCCAATAAACAAGGCTACTTTTGTCATTTAAACTAATTTATTCTCAAATTACTCCAAGAAAAATCTGTAATTATTCATAAAAAGACAATACTGTAACCTATGATTTCGTATTTGAACTCTAAATGTTATAAATATAAATTTGAATTAGCGAGATTAATGAATTTCGAATATTATATTATCATATACCTAAAATAGAGTATCTTTTACCAACAAAATCAGTAAAGTAATAAAAAATGATGTCTGCGTGTGCACTTAGGAAACCCAAAGAAGAAGTAGCTGAAAAAACTAATAAAGAAAGAAAGAAAGAAGAAAAGCAGCTTACTTCACGAGCTCCTCTGAGCACACAACAAAAAGGATATTTATATATATGTTGATGAAGAACACGTTTGCGCAATCAAAACCCTAACAGAACTGCAATCTCATCATCTACTTTAATTTGCTGTAGAGAAAAGGTAAGTACAGATTTCACGGGATTGAGCTTATCATCACTTGTTCTTTTTGTTGTTGCCGTCCCTGTCTACAACTACCAACTATACTCAATCCTGTGATTCATTTTACTCCACGTAAACACTTTGATTCAATAATTTTTCATCAATTTTTTGTTTATTCTTATTTTTTATGCTGTGATTTTTTATTGAGACGCTTTTAGGTGGGTTGTAATAATGTGAGAGGTAGCTCGTTCAAGTTAAAAAGAGAGAGGTTGTGTTAAATTATGGATCGGACGCAGTGACAGTAGACCAGGTATGGACGTACCGATCATGCACGATAGTGATAGATATGAACTTGTACGGGATATTGGTGCTGGGAATTTTGGTGTTGCAAGGCTTATGAGAGATAGGCAAACTAATGAACTTGTTGCTGTTAAGTACATCGAGAGAGGTGAGAAGGTTAGTTGAGATTTCACCTTTTTATTGGATTTGTGAAGATTCAATATGTGTGTAGGTTGTTCTGCAAATTACTTATACCTATGAATTGCAGATTGATGAAAATGTTAAGAGAGAAATCATCAACCATAGATCATTGAGGCATCCTAACATAGTCAGATTCAAAGAGGTATTATATTCATTCAAGATAGTCGTTCGATAGTGGTCTATTTATAGTTAATTATGGGAAATTTGGTTTTCAGGTCATATTGACACCAACTCATTTGGCTATTGTGATGGAATTTGCATCTGGAGGGGAGCTGTTTGAGCGCATATGTAATGCTGGTCGTTTTAGCGAGGATGAGGTAAATATTTTGAAAGATGAATTTGGTTGTCATGGCACTTAGTCCTGGATATATTTATAGGCTATTAACTGTAATTTCAGGCACGGTTTTTCTTCCAACAACTCATATCAGGGGTCAGCTATTGTCATGCTATGGTAAGTCCACTGTTCCTGTTTTCATAATTGAAAATCTTTTGAGTTTGTGAAATTTTAATGATTTGCTTGCAATTGGTTCTTCTTATGAAGCAAGTGTGCCATAGAGACTTGAAATTAGAGAATACATTACTGGATGGAAGTCCTGCACCAAGGCTAAAGATTTGTGATTTTGGATATTCTAAGGTACTGTTTTTTTCACTCTGCTATTTTCTGGGATGGTTTTGCCACAAGTTGATTCCTAATCTCCCCCGAGGAAAGAAAACAAATTATTGAGTATTGGATTATAAACCGGTCCAAGTAGAGTGAAATGGATTCATATGCAGATCCAACTAGTTTGGGATTGAGGCGTTGCTGTTGTTGTATATATGCTGTTATACCTCAATTCGGTCAAGTGTTTGCTTCTTTCTTATCTCCTCCATTCTCCTTTATTCATATGTCCTCACCGTCATTTTGACTATTGTTGTATGCAGTCCTCAGTTTTGCATTCACAACCAAAGTCAACTGTTGGTACACCTGCATATATTGCTCCAGAAGTGTTATTGAAGAAAGAATATGACGGGAAGGTATATCCTTTTTTTTATTTTATTCCGACTTAGAGCAGATGGTTTGTTGAGTTAGTCTGTGAATAATGATAATATTTTTAATACAATGCTGTTGTGTTGAGAAAGAACTAATTGAACATTTTGAGATGTGGATCATCAGTGTGACAATGGTCAAGGAACACATTTTAGGAGTGTTGTTCCTTACTCGGTGCGTGAGGACTTTTCAACTTATGCAGGACTACGTTCAGGCTAACGAAAGTGCAGCTATCTTTAAATTAATATTTTTTTATTTAAGGAAAAAAGAAAAGAAAATTATATAGATGCTTGAAAAGAACATATTTTCTTGATGTTTTTTTCACCAGAAATGCTGTATGGGTAATTTTTTTTTTTTTTTTGATGTTCATCTCTTTATTTCTAAACAGGAAAGTATCGGAGAGATAGCCAATTTTGTCATTGTGAGGAGGCTAACTTAATGTTACCTTTTTTGGATAAAGTAAATGATATAGTGAACCATAAGACCCTAATGTGTAAAATCAACATTTCTATACTAACAATTGAGGGACTTGAAATAGTTAAAATGAAGTAATCTCAATCTTCAAATATGTGGTCAAACTTTTTGCCACTTTGAACGGTACCTTGCCATTTTGCTTGTATTGAAGTTTGTAACGATTTGACAATGCTTTAGAAAACATCTAGAGCATTATTCATAAGGAGTAAAATTTTCCATCTTTTTATGTTTTGATGATTTAACATTTCCTTTCTGTAATCTATTTTATTCACTTCACTTTTCTTTTACTGATGATCTTGTTAATTGTTTCTTCGTTTTCTGAAATTATTGTAGATTGCGGATGTCTGGTCTTGTGGAGTGACTTTGTATGTCATGCTGGTGGGAGCATACCCTTTTGAAGACCCAGAGGAACCTAAAAATTTTCGGAAGACAATACAGGTAACTTCTTATGCATATTGTTACTGCAAAATCCTCATTATCTGTCATTTGACTCAAATCATTTCCTGTTATGCAGCGAATCTTGAACGTACAGTATTCAATTCCTGATTATGTACATATCTCTCCTGAATGTCGTCATCTAATATCAAGGATTTTTGTTGCCGATCCTGCAAAGGTAATCTTTTCCACAAATAATTTCAGTGTCCTTGATTCATATTTTTTTTGGTGATCTTCAGTCTCAATATGATTTGAGGTCTTTCTACTGGTGTTGTAATACTGCGGTGCATTGCTCGTAACTATTTGAACTTCAATCCTGTCTAACCAAAATCTTGTACTCAAGTGTTTCTTGAGTTCAATGACTTTGTTAGATAATTTCCCATAGTTCAGTAACCTTATAAGATAAAAACTCCTTCATTTCGGTTCTTATGTGAGGTTTCTTTCTTTCATCATGCTTTATTTTTGCGTTGCAACAGAGGATATCAATCCCCGAGATCAAGAACCATGAGTGGTTCTTGAAGAACCTTCCTGCAGATCTCATGGATAATACTACAAACAACCAGTTTGAGGAGCCAGATCAACGTATGCAGAGCATTGATGAAATCATGCAGATAATAACTGAGGCCACCATTCCTGCTGCTGGGACCAACAGCCTTAATCATTACCTCACTGGAAGCTTGGACATTGACGATGACATGGAAGAAGATTTGGAGAGTGATCCTGACCTCGATATCGATAGCAGTGGAGAGATCGTCTATGCAATGTAAAAGATATGTGGATGTCTAAATTGACAACAGATCAAATATAACCAGTTTGAGTTACGCAATTCTTAATCAGCTGGTCGATCTTTTGGTATCCACTGTTTGTATATGAAATGCAAGTTTGCAGCAATTCAGGTTCTCTACTATTTGTTTTCTTTAGTGACTGTTGCTGTTATGTATTGCTTGATTTCACTTTCTAATTAACGTGTGTTATTGCAAAAACTACTGTGTAATGATATAATTTCACAGTAATGCTTACTCTGTAGCTGTAAATTTTCTTCTGTTACTAAATGTAAGATAGTTTTAATCAAATCTTGCATGCATTTGACACTGTCTTGTGAATTGTTTATACATATCTTTCATTTGAATCAAAAAACAAAACATGGTAATATCTATCTTCTATTAAATGATTACTAGTCATGATTGTTGTACAAATACACCTTTACTTTGCTAATTATTTTGTTTTTGTTTTTTTAAGTATTAGATGTGATTATGTTTATATGCTATACACAAAGTACACCAAGACTAAAAAAGCTCTTCTTCCGAATCCCTTCATTCCATCTTATAACTTGTGTTTCTCATGTGAGGTCTCAAATAACTCTGTCCACTTTCTGAAGTATGTAACAAGTTCTGCTAGTTCTTCCTTTTATTCTCTTGTTACGCCAGTACCTAACTCGATACTTCATTTCCAGGCGACACCCTAAACAACAAATATTTGTATGATATCAATAGGATCAGAAGTTGTATCAGATTGGAAATAGTGACAACTGACATGTTTCAATGCTTACTTAAGGTTTATGCCATTCTTGTTTCTCAGGCTTCCTGGAACACTTCCTTTGAGACGGTTGTTTTGGAGAAACCTATAAACCAGAAATTTTAGTTATGGACTTACAGAGATGAACATTAATCATCAAATATACAAAATCAAAAACTGAGTTAAGTAGATAAAAAAACAAAGGAGCATACACTTCTCGAAGTTTAGGTAGTTTTCCTAATGATTCGGGGATTGATCCTTCCAACTGGTTGTTCTCCAAGTGCCTTTTCCATTGCAGTGGAGATGAATATATTCGTTAGAAATACAAATTAGTATAAGAATTAGAGTAAAGTAGGAGGAAGAAAAATCTAACTTTATTATTACGTGGAGATGAATATATTCGTTAGAAATACAAATTAGTATAAGAATTAGAGTAAAGTAGGATGAAGAACAACAAATGGGAACTTACAGAGTTTCTAAGTTCTGCAATGAGCTTAAATCAGGTATTTGACCTGTCAGTTCATTGCTTCCAAGCCACCTTTAAGAGTCATTCACAATTAGTATATATATATATATTCCATCGATAGATAACAAAACCAAGCAATGTAATATGATAAAGGATAGCTTACAGATTACTGAGTGCAGTTAATTTTGATATGCTTGGTGGCAATGATCCAGAAATTCCAGCATTCGTCAAATTCCTTTATTGAAAATCATAAACAAGTGCACAAATGTTGCATCAAAAAAGAGCTATATCGTTGATCTAATATTAACCGTGGATCAAATCAGAAATATTAAACTTACAGGGAGATGATTCGTGTGTTCGTGCCAGAAGAACATATTACTCCACTCCATGACTTGTCCTTCGGAAGGCATGGATCACCATGCCAATCTTGAGGTTTTTTGTTAAAGCTTTTTCTTAAATCGGTCATCACTGACACTGTTTAAGTGCAACAAAAATGTGTTACTAGAGAAGCTAACACCTAGATTGACAGATAAGTTAGACATACGATCGTACTGACTATCAACTTATAGTTCTGGATCCGTCACTGACTAGTAAAGACTGCCTAGAAAAAATTGCAGAAAAAGAACCATTACCATCTCTAGTGAGAGTTCTTCCAGCAAGAGGCAAAAGTTGGAAGAGTTCACCAGCTGCAATAACTGGACCAACAGGACTAGTATTTGCAGGAACCAATGTGATCTTCGTCTCCCCTTCAAGAGGCCAAGTTGTGCTATAAACAGTTACGCCACTGGTTGTGACATTAAGGTTGCTAAAGAATTTCACTCCATTCACTAAGACATCAAAAACTCTCCAGCTATACGGACTTGGGGTTCTGTTATCTTGGAAGTACAAAGCAAGGTAGTAATAAGTCTTAGGAAGTGGAAAATTTGGCCAATTTACCACAAGAGACTTCCCTCTACTGGCTGTCACTGAATTTTCAAACACCTTCTCTGGTGGCATATTCCAAAATGTTGTTGGAGTTACCGGGGCTTGACTTGTCACAACTGGATTGTCGTCTACTAATGGATCCCAATGTCGATTGTATTTGTCATCTGGAAAGCTAGTTCAACATCATCAATCAAATATTAGTTAATATGCACGTAACAAAAAAACATTTAAAGAAGAATATAACGACAACAACAAACCCAATGTGATCCCACAGGTGGGGTCTGGAAGGATAAAATGTACGTATATCTTATTCATAACAAAGAAATAGATAAATGGGGTAAAAAAGGCATACATACGTTAGTTTATCATGAGATCCAAAGCTATGACGAGCAAGAGTAACCAATGCATATTTCCCAAAATCAGTAGTATTATAAAGGGAATCGTCAAGATACAACACTTCAATAGCTGAGATAAAAGGGTCAGAAGTTGTGTGTTCATTTTTAGCAAGACAAATACTCAAAACCTTATTTTGAGCAACCATAACAACCTCATAATAAGAGCTAAGGCCATCTGCATAATCCGCCGATGTATTAATATTCCATTTTGTACCATCAATGATTTGATCAAATATTGGTGGCTCTGTGCCTCCATCAAAACCTCCATAATAATATATAGTTTTGATAATCAATTTCTTTCCTTTATTCACTGGGAAATTATAACAAAATTTCTCTTCAGCATCAACCGGGAAATGACGAACAGAAGACAATAATGGCACTAGACCTTCTTGTTTTATCTCTGATTTATTCCCTGTTTTTATGAACCTATCATCCGGTCCATATGTAAGTGAATCTTGTTGGATTTTTTCATTTCCACCACAATTTAACAGGAAACCTGAAACAACATTTATATAATGAGCGCGATCTTATTATATCTATGCATTTTAATAGGTTCAGTTGAATTCACAAAACGCAAGCAATGTTAATTAATTTACCTTGAGGTTGATTAACATTAATGGCTGCATGAATTGTTAGAGGAATGCTAACAAGCCAAAGGAGGAAAATGGAAGTGGACATATTTTTTTTGGAAAATAATAATTTGGCAGAATAAGGCAGAGGCCTGGTTGCTCCCTGGTAAAGGGGAGAAAGAAAGAAAAAAATTAAAGGCTTTTGGGCAATTAAGAGATGGAGATTATTCCATTCATCGGAGATTGATTGGATCACCTATTTTTGTATGTTTAATGAAGTAAAGAATTGTGTATAATCTAAAATATAAATGCTAATTTTAATTATGTATTAGTAAGTGAGATGGTTATTTTCTTTACAAAATTCATAAATTTCCACATTTTAGCCATTATTATAAATGTCAAACATTGAAAATATTAAATGGAACACCGTTTATACAAAATTGCTATTGAGTATCTTATTAGTTTTGATAGGTAAAGAAATTGATCTTGGTCCTAACCAACTCAAAAACTAGATTAAATGGAGGAGTATTGTTCAAGTCATATATAAAGTTCATCAATGTGGGACTCAATACCCCATCTCACACCTAAGACTGGAAATTTTGTGGTAAGTAATTTAATATGGAGGTCCAACATCGGTTATCATAAATTGAGATGAATCTAACTCGATACTATAAATAAAAATTGATCGTAGACTTTAATTTAACTTATGAAAAGCCTAAGACCGTACCCATAAAGCTAGCTCATAATAATAAAAAAAAAAACTAGTGAAACCAATGGATGAAAAACCTACATTTAACTGTTAAAATAGTCCCACATCGGTGGTACAAGGTCACCCTTAGGTTAATTTAAAGCAAAGCCCATTAGCGCAGAGGACATTACTTTAATTTTTGACATTTTCGTTTCGTTTTCTGCACTGAGCAGTTAACAGTTAGCCTTAGGTTTTCATTTCAATTTTCCAATTGTGTCTCATTCTGCAGCCAGCCGCCGCCGCACCTTCTTTTCCAAGTGTGAGGGTCCACTGCTCCAGCAACTTGCAGCTTCTGCCGGCCAACAGACTGTATTTGATTATTTTCGCGATTCCAGCAAACGGCGAACAATTGTAAGGTATTTCATCCTATTAAAAAATCGAAACAGAACCGGACTATCAAATGCCCACAAATATAAGGGTTAAAATATCAGGAATACACCCTAATGATTTGGGACCATCATTCAATTTACTCGATAAGAATCCACCTTAATGAAAAGATAGTAGTTGTTCTGAGCCACCGCTGACGAGCCTGGTTTTCTTCCCTGTTTTTTGAACTAAGCTTAGTAAGAAAAAAAAAGATATCTTTTTCCAATTCATTTTGCCCCTCAAGTTTGTCACTTGTCCCTTCTGCTTTCAGAATTCATGGTTTCTTGTTTCTGCTGTTTTTTTTCAATTGATTTTGGTAGTTTAAATTCGATTTTATTTGGAATTTCATGTTTTCAGTTAACAATGAAGGCGTTTGAAGTTGGTGGAACCACCCTTTGTGTTGCCCTTTTCAGCGATGTTACTAATTCGAAGTAAGTTTCTTTCTAATATCTTTAATGGACCTATCTTTTTAAATATTGATGGTCTATACTGACTTGGATGGACGTAAGTTGAGGTTTCACCAGTATGTTTAAGGTATATGTAGACAGGTTGCACATACAAAAGAGATGCTTAAGTTGAAGTTTCTCTAATTTTTATTCTTTTTCCCTTTAAAGATTCAATGCTTCAGTTAATCAAATATCTAGCAATGTGGTTAACTTGGAAAACTAGAAGTCCTGTTTGTTATAGACATGGTAGATGCGTATAAAGCTGGTGTAAGTCTATAAATGAGCTTTTACCTGCTTGGTTGATTATTGACTTGTGTTGTTGCTAATATGTTTTTCTTCACTGCTAAAAAGTGTACATGTTCCTTTCCGTCTTTGGACTGAGAAATGGCTCCATGACTGTCGTGGATGTGAATGTCACAGAGAGACAAGCTTACTACTTCTAGTCACTTTTTCTGCTTTTGGATTGGACTACGAAAGAGCTATCATGGGGACTATAAGTTTAGCTTTTTCGATCTGTTTTCTTTTTTATTCATGAGGAGTTAAGGGGAAGCATTATCTAAGTTTGTAAAGTATACATGGTAGACCACAACTCTTAACTTTAGTAGATTTCGCTGTCTATGACTTGTAAAGTTGGGTTCTCTATTCATTGCATTGCAGTTAAGAAGTTTGTTCAATTGGAACTAATGGAAAAAAGACACTTGAGACATCAAGTGCAGCCATTATGAAGATATGTGCATACTCATGTCTGCGGTTATCTCATGTTTCTGCAGAGATTTGGCAATTCTGAAGAACTATTTACTGATACTGTAGAATATAGCATTTACAAATTTGTTGGACTGTTAACAGAATGCATTCCAGGATTGCTAAGTATTGTTCAGAAGTATTCTTGCACATTTTTTGGTAAATCCTTGGTTACTTTGAAGGATATGATACTTCTAAAAGTTTCAGGAAATGAATTGGATGCCTGGAAAAGTTATCTGGGTGTAGAAAAATGGAGTACTTTGACGAAGATAATGAAATTATACGCTCAATGTTAAGTTTTGGACACTTAGGCCTAAGCTTGAAAAGATATCGCGTAACTTGGTTATGAGCCTGTAACCTACATTATATATGGAGAGAATTAATGCCAGGCATTTATTTCTAACTAAGTAAATGACTACATCAGCAAAAGTGAATTATTAGTATCAGAGAAATAAGTTATGCTTCAAACAAAAGTACATTACTTGATGAGTTTTAAACAAATCCAAGTGATTCATCTTTTGCAGAGAACTATTGGACTTAATGCAGTCTGCAACACTGGAGCCAGAAGTAGCATTTCTGAATGCATCACTTGTAAGCACACTCCCTTTCCTCATTCTCAAAGCTCACTCGCTGGTTGTACTTTGTGCATCTCAGCTGATTTCATCTTTGGCATATTTCAACAGATCCCAGATGTATTTCCTGTTTTAGCAGCTGCACACAAGACACTTGTAGCTAAATCACGGGATTCACTGACTACACGGACCCTCCATTCTGAGCTTGTTTACAACTTCTCGGGATCTAAGCATGTAAGAAGCTCCAAGGGTTCTGAAATAGAATGGATTTATCTTTTTATGGTCCATTTACTTTTACTTGGCTTTATCATAGTAGATTTCAGAGTCTTTGAAAAGATGTGGTATCGCAGACAACACAAGCTACATCCTGGCAGCACGCTTTGGTGCGTCGGCTGATGAGGTAAGGCGACAATATTATGTCACCAAAGCTGATTTTTTTTTCTTTTTCCTGACAGTAATGATGTGCTCTTACTCTGTAACTAGATGGTGGCCATAGAAAAACTCATAAAGGGCAATGAGATGACCTGAAGGAATTAGAACAAAGAATAAACCTGGCTCAGATTCAAAAGGTTGGTGCTGGGTGAAGTTAGTGGTTTATGGAGTATTGTTGATGGTGATCTTGCTTCCTTTCCTTATAATGAATTTTAATAATTCGAATTTCTGACAGCATTACAAGATATCTAATCTGGAGCTGGAGATATCGTCACTTGCAGATGCTATAACCTGCAGAATTGCTGCCAGAGACACTTTATAAGCATTGCACGCCTATTTCATCTTTTTATGTGTAAACTATTATGAGATATCGACATAACTTTCCCGACCTTGTGTGAAAATACCCTTTTGCTACTCTGGACCATTCCATAGACATTAGAAACCTCCCTTCATGCTGTTGTGATTGTTTTTACCTTAGTTTGCTTGTGTTCTACGTCTTGAGAAATTTTTGTAAAAACTAGTCATGGCTAATCAGGCTTTCAAAAGTAAAATATGGCAGGTGGACTGGTTTATAACTTGACCAACTTGTACAGAATTATTACTTAGTTGATACTTATATTGTTTGGTATAACCTTGCACCTGTGGATTCCAATAA
>JAJJBR010001575.1:0-10257 GCA_022817965.1 Solanum lycopersicoides | reverse complement strand
CTTATATCAACAAAGGGTAAAAGACACAACTCTTAGACTATAAAAGAGATAGTGTCTCTCATTTTTCAGCATTGAATTCTTCCCTTCTTTTTCATACATTTCTTACAAAACAAATCGATCGATCGTGTCTGTATGTGTGATTAATTGTTGTCATTTTTAGTTCGTTGAGATTATTGAAGTTTGAGGTGCCGCTACTTCTTTGATGATTAATCCGTTTTATCTTCGAAGTAATTAATCTGTAACCTCGGGTACTTGAGGGGATTAAATTTCTTAAGGACACACAGTGGATTCTGTGGACTCGGATTCTTCTTTGTCTTTTTCTTTTCATCTTTTATTTCTTCTGGTTTGCTACTTTGAATATAGGAGATAACAAGTTTAAGAAATTTAAATTGATGTTATTTTCTATGGTAAGGAAATTACTTCTATTTTCTGTGTTCTTTTGGTTAGAAAGAAGAAGAAGAAGAAAATTATTTTATCGTATGATAAAAGAGCTTTGAGATGAATTAGTACTACTTTAATATGTTTGATTATATAATCTGTGGTAAGTTTTTCTTTTATGGGTAAGATTAATTTTATATTCTTCCCAAGTGCATTCAAGCATTGCACCCCTTCAGTTTTCTTTTCAATAAGAAAAGTTATTTTGTGCATAAAGGTTAAGATACACTTTAAAAAAATTCTATATTCTTGGTTTTACATAACTATGAGAAGGAGTAAATATTCAAATATTTAATTTGACTTTAGTTTCTTGTTGAAATTAAATGTCTTCTTGAGAAAAATAAGAATATGATGGAAACTGAAAAAAGAAAAAAAATAGCAAGGTAAGTGACTTGCATGGATTCATTGCTGACAGATAGAATATGATTCAATGAGAGTAAAAATCAAGTTCTATTTTATTTCACATGATATTTTTCCCCTATCCTTTATAAGTTATGATATTTATCTCATAAATTTTAGGATAGATGATCATTATGTGATGATTATTACTAATATGTATTATGTTGAGAGAGATTATTTTTTTTGGTAGTTTTATACTCCATGAAAAATTTGATTGTGTTTGACTTTTGGAGACTAAAATCTTCTGATTTGTTTTTTCTCCTTTGGTTTGAAGAATATAAGAACTTCACGGACAAATCAGATTGTGCATTGGTTTGAAGAATATAGAAACTTCACCAATTTGTTAGATACTTTGTTTCAATGAATATTTTGACTTGAAGAGTACAAAATCTTTGTCACGAATATTATGGCTAAATGATTTGAAAAAAATACACAATCTTTGAGGTTTCTGGAGATTATAACCTTTTTGATTTATTATTCTGTCTGAATGTGAAACTCATTCGAAGAATATAAAAACTTCATCAGAATTCTGTGTTCATTCGGTTAACGATTAGAAGAATATAAAAACTTAATCATTAAACTAGAAACAAATTGTATACAGATTGAATCTTTATTGTTAGTATTCTAAATACTAAGTGGTCTGTTTAGTTGTGACAGAAAGAAAAAAAAACACTAGTAACATAAAATTAGTGATTTTTGTGCCTACACTGGGTGTTTCTATGGATTAAATCTCCAAAAGAAGGTTTCGTGTAACCAATGTGTATTTTGATGGTATACAATTTGAAAGCATGGGAAAAAAATATGTGAAAAATAATTTCAAATATTTGAAAAATATTTGTTAGAACAAATTTAAAATGTGGGGGTTCTTTACTTGTGATAAAGACAAAATTAGACTTACTATCTAATTTAAATTTGAAAGTACAAGACATGAAATTTGATGACATTCTTGTATTATGTTAGACCCATAAAATTATTGGAGTATATTGGATATTGTGGTTGTTGAGTCTCTCCTTACTAGTATATGAGAATTGTATTCTTTGATGAAAAAATTTCACTTAAAATATTGTGATTTTTCATGAAAAGATATATATGTAATTTTTTTTTTTTTTATAGACATGAACATTGGTGAAAAGTGACATGTTATGTTTGTTGTAAAACAAACATTCGGGTCATTTGCCCTTATTGGACCAATGAGACTATGGTCATGGGTAATTCTATAACAAATTGAATGTTATGGAAATGTCCTTCTTAAAAGGACATATAACAAGGTGTTGACTGTAAAACAATGTCTGTATTTGAGAAAAATTACAAAAAGTAAAGAACAAAATATTTGTGGGAAAAGGTTACGTCACAGAAGGTCTTTTCAAACTTAGTGTTTTTGTTTGTTCTTACTTTCTTGACTCAAATTGTTTGTGACATAACTTCTAGTGCAATAAATCAATGTCAATTATGTGTTGTTGAAATGAATTAGAATACCTTTAATTGATTTACACTGATATTTGTGATATGAAGTCAACACCATCTCGTGGTGGGAAAACGTGTTTCATATATTTTATTAGCAATTGCACTAGATATTGTTATGTTATTTGCTGACTGGTAAGGATGAAGAAATAGAAACATATAGGCAATATAAAGTTGAGTTGAAAGTCAGTTGAATATTTTCACGATTAGAAGTGGTAGATATGAAGAATATGAATCTTTTTTTGCAGAAAATGGAATCATAAATTACTGCACATTCTCACGTCAATGTAATTAAACTGTTGACAGAAAAAGCGAACTTTAAGGAAATTTTGAATGTCCTATTTATAAGTTAAGGTTTACCACATTTTTTTTTTTGGGGGGTGGGGGTGGATGCTATCATTATAACAAAGAGAACAACAAAAATTTGCCTGTTCAGAAAGAGAGAAACAAAAAGTTTTGTTTGTTAGTAAAGGGAGTAACAAATAAGAAAAAACTTTTGTTTATTAAGAAAGGGAGATCTAACAATTTTCAATATAGTTTATTTCATATGAGAAATAGAAATGAGGGAACTATTTCAAAACTGGTAAAAATAGGACCTAAGACTGTGGATTGTATGTTCATTGAATATGCTACAAATAGTAAAGCATGTTTATTTATGGTTAATAAGTCCGAACCACCGGATAGTCATGTAAAGGTTCTAAACGACCTTGGAAAGAAACAAAGGTGAATGTACTTAATAAGGAGATTCAGAGGCGTATTAAATGTCAATGGATAAATTACTTCCTCCGGGTTTTATTTTGTAAAATTTCTTCTGGAAAATAAGTCCATATAGTCGAAACAAATATGTCTTTTGTGGACTCATCCTTTTTGGAAAGATTCTGTTAATAGTAAGATAGATTCAATATTGAGTAACCACACTTGGGAGTTGGTTGATCTTCCTTCAGGAAATAAATTTTTGGGTTCAAAGTGAATAAAAAAAAAAGCTGATGAAACTATTGACAAAAAAGAAGACTATGCCTTCGCCATATGAATACTAAGTAATAATAGCATGGCACTTCGAATTCGATATGAGAAATTTTTGTATTGTTTTTTTTTCAAAAAATTAAATTCTGTATCGAGAGAGTAGTATGAGATAAGGGGTATTTCCGATTTTCTATTATCTATCGGGAGTTCAGTTCAGCATCACAAACTTTTGACTTTCATGCCGGAGAGTTCTTAACAATATTTATGTTATGAAAGAGTACGAAAAAAAATAATTTTTCCTTATTTGATCGGATTAAAAAGAAACTTTGGGATTGCTGAATCACAGACAAAAAAAAAACATATAAAGCAACGGAGCCATCATAGTATTTTTGAATTCCTCCGAAAGGAAGGATGGCATACAAAGCAAGATTTGTTGTCATAGGCTTTAGACAATAATAAATCATTGATTATTTTGACATATAATAGTCTCTAACCAGGATTACATCAATTCAGATGTTAATTGTGCTAGTTGCGAATTTGTCAAAATGGATGTAAAAATATTTTTTTGGAGGAAGAAATTTACATGGAACAATCCGAGGGCTTAGTGGTTCCTGGTAAAAAAAAAGTGTAAACTTGTTAAGTTACTTTATGGATTAAAAATAAGCGCCTAAATAATGACATGCGATGTTTGACCAAGCTACATTGACAAATGAATTCTAGATTAATGAATGTGATAAATGTTTTACATTAAAGACATTCCAAATCACAAGGTCATTATTTGTTTTTATGTTGATGACATGCTGATCATCAAAAGAGACACATATGACAAAAATGTTACTAAGCATATGCTAGAAAGTAACTTAGATATGAAAGAAATTAAAGTTACTGATGTGATTGAAAAGGTACTTGAAAAGTTCAAGTAGTTGGATTTCAATATTGACTAGACTCCCATAAATGTGAGCTTTATACTTCAAAAGAATGAAGGAAAAGGTGACTCACAATTGGATTATGCTAGATTATTGAGAAGTATGATATATATCATGAAGTGTACGCGATCAAATATAGCATGTGCTATTAGTAAACTGGGTCGGTTCACAACTAATCTCAATCAAACTCATTAGATGACAATGAAAAGAGTTTTTTGAGTATTTTTAAAAAAAAAAAAACATACTTAACAAACTATTGCTTTGCATTATAACTAGTATTCAACATGATTGGAAGAATATAGTGATGCAAATTTAATCACCAGGTCAAATGAAATAAAATCCATAAATGGATATGTATTTACTCTTGGTGGATGAGCAATCTCTTGGAAATCTTCCAAACAGAAATGTATTGCTCACTCTACTATGAAAACTGAGTTTATCACTCTGGATAAGACCGTTGAATAAGTTGAATGACTCCAAAATTGTTTGAAAGATTTTTGGCCCAAACCTTTAGCTCTTGTATGCATACACTAGGTTGGGCATGGAGCATGATTTATAGCGAAAGGTCTCGTCATATATGACGTAGACATAATATCGTTATAGAACTAATCTCTAGTGGAATTATCATAATTGATTATGTAAAGTCAAAGGATAATGTGTTGGATCCACTTATAAAAGGCCTAACTAGAGAGGAAGTTGATATATTATCAAAGGGAATGAGACTATGGCCGAGAACAAGTCATTATTGCGGTAACTCTACCTAGAAGACTGGAGATACCAAGATCTAGGTTCAAGGAGATCAAACAAAGTCATTAATGAAGGTTCAACATTGTCAAAATATTATTTTTCATGGTTCATTCTCATGATAAGACAATGTTCAGTAATAAGGATAAAGACATTAGGAATTTTTAATGGTTTCTAAGTTTGATACAGTGTATATCAAATGGTGTAGCTATGGGATAACACATTTAGAAATCACCTATGTAAGTGTAAAGTGTAAGCCGCTTCAAGAAGTATCCGGTAAGGCCAATTCTCTAAGCACTTATTAACAGAGATGTGTTCATGACTGAAACGAACAAAACAATGAGAACCAAAAATAGTTCAAGGGTTGATTGTGTGACTTATGTTGTCTAGGTATACACCAAAGCTCGACGGTTCAAAGATATCAAATCTACCGATTGACCGAGTATATCCGATATGTGTTCACCAGAAAATTTAAAGGAAAACATACTTATTCATATGCGATTAACCCTTACTTACAAATCACACAGTTTTTCATGCATAAGTTTTTTAAAAATAGTCATTCCCTATTCATGTGGGGGATTGTTGGGTTTTAAATGTATGAACAGGAAATGAAGGGTTGTGACTCTTCTGAAGGGTTGTCACTTTGCCAGAGGGTTGTGACCTTTATGAAAGGTTGTGTCCTTTCTAAAGGGTTGTAACCGTTTGAAAGGTTGTGCCCTTTTCAAAGTGTTGTCACCTTTTTGGAAGGTTGTCTTCTTTCCTAAGATCTGTGACTTTTACCTTTTGTTGACTATAAATAGAGAGATTGTCTCTCATTTTTCAGCATTGAATTCTTCCCTTCTTTTGCATACATTTCTTACAAAACAAAATCAATCGATCGTGTCTGTAAGTGTGATTCATTACTGTCATTTTGAGTTCGTTGAAATTATTGAAGTTTGAGGTGTCGCTACTTATTTAATATTTAATCCGTTTTATCTTGGATGGAATTAATTTGTAACCTCGGATACTTAGGGGATTAAATTTCTTAAGGACACACAGTGGATTCTGTGGACTCGGATAGTTCTTTGTTTTTTTTTT
Source organism: Solanum lycopersicoides (assembly GCA_022817965.1). Lineage (NCBI taxonomy): Eukaryota > Viridiplantae > Streptophyta > Magnoliopsida > Solanales > Solanaceae > Solanum > Solanum lycopersicoides. The sequence goes on along the minus strand of JAJJBR010001575.1, from coordinate 4,252 downwards.
CATCTTTTATTTTTTCTGGTTTGCTAATTTGAATACAGGAGATAACACCAAGTCCTCTGATAACATCAATTTATATTACTAAGTCAGCAAGATAACAAGTTCTTCCACCCTAAAAAAGGATATGTTTGGTTTAATCCACCATAAAATAAGATATATCGGGTAAGTCCACCATAAATGAGGACATCTCAGATAACTCAACACTAAAATAGGATATATTGAGTTCGTCCACCCTAAAATAAGATACATTGTTTTCGTCCACCTTAAAATAAGATATGTTGGATTCATCCACCTAAAGTAGGAAATATTTGGCTTGTCTATCATAATATAGGAGATATGGGGTTCGTCCATCCTAAAATAGGACAATGGGTTTTTTTCAACCCTAATATATGATATATTGGGTTCATCCAGTCTTAATCAATAGGATACATTAAGTCTGTCTGCCCTAAAATAGAATGCATTGGGTGTATCCACCCTAAAGTAGAATGCATGGGGTTTATTAATCCTAAAAGAGAACATATATATGGCATTCAATTCTCTGGATGTTGAGTAAAGTCAATTCTCACTTCAAAAGCTATTAAAAGGGCAAAACTTGCTCAAAACTCTCCCGACTACCTCGATAAGCATCCCACCCAATCCACCAACACACAAAAGCTTCAAGTAAGCGATGGCAAGAGGAAAAGAATTAAAAGCACACAAGAATATATAATTATGGTATAAGTCATCTTAAGGGTTTTGCTTATACATGGTGAAGAAAATTGAAAGAGATGCATCAGTGAATAGAAATTTTACTACAAGTTTGAATGACATCAAACGATGAAAGATTTATGGGTAAATTCTGTTAACAAAATACACTCAAGAAGTATTGCAATATTGAACAAGAAAGGAAGACCGTGGAAGAGTATTATGAGGATCTAGGGCATGATAAGCTTTGAGATAATGTCAATGATGGAGAGGTGAGTCTTGTGGAAAATTTATCTCGGGCTTAAATAAAAATATAATGCAACCATTAGATTTGCATCATCTTCCTACTTTATAACATCTTATCAAATGACACTCAAGGTTGAGGGAAATAGAAGGAAAAAGTAATTAGGAGTGAAATCTTCTTCATCATCATCAATGGATAAAAATAAGTCAGTATTGTTAAGTCCCTTAGTGATGTTAGAAGATTTCATGTGTTGGCATGTTCTATTAGAAAGTTTGTGAGGGGTTTTAGTTCTCTAGACGATCCCCTAATTGAGGTCATCAATGTGATAATCTTTCATTTTGAATATAAAATAAGAGGAATCCTTTAGGATATTAAAGGAAAAACCTAGTTTCATATTTTTACTTCAACTTCCCAATTTTGAGAAGATGTTTGAAATTGAGTTTGATGCTAGTGGAGTGGGAATTTGTGCGTTCATGATGGAAGAAAGAAAACCCCTAGGTTACTTTAAAGAAAAGTTAAGCGGAGCTCAATTGCAATATTCTACCTATCATAAGGAACTTTCTGCCCATTGAGAGTTTTAGCAAATCGATAACATTATTTATGGCATAAGGAATTTGTGATAAGGACCAATCATGAGGCTATGAAGCATAATTGAATTATAAAAATATTAATAAAAATCATGAAAAATGGATATAATTTATTGAGTCATTTCATTTTGAGATTAATTATAATCAAGGCAAAGTAAATATTGTTGTAGCTGGTTTATGTAGAAGATATGCATGCATTCATGTATGCCCTGACTTCTAGATTGATGAGTTTTGAGAGTTTGAAGAAGTTATATTCCAATGATGATTATTTGGAAAAGTATGTGAGGAGTTTAAATTAAATAGAAGTGTATACTTGGTTGTATGGCACCGTTAGTTTCTATTGCATTTCATACACTCATAAGTCGGTAACACGTATAATTGATTGTTATTTGCACCCACTGGTCGTATTAGGGGTTGGCTAGGTTAAGTTTGTTTTTGTGTACCTTTAAAGATTATGGGGGTTCGGTTAGTTTATTTATTGAGTATATAATTGTGTATCTTATGTCAATTTGATAGTTATCTACAAAATTTGTTGGACTTGTCTCTATATTGGTGCTTTTGGCCTTGGCAAGATGGATTGGCCTCTTGGCTGTTGTGAGGTGTAGCAGTGGTTACCAATGTTGTATCACAAATTTATTGTCTTCTGTAGTGGACCTTTGTAGAGGTTAGGTTGTTGGTCTAGCACTTCCACGTAAGTTCCCTTGTCTCTGTCTCTTGCTTATTTTATTCTACTCCCTTAGCTATTTTTACTTAAATTATGTTGTATCTCTTCTTTAGCTAGTAGTAATGTACTTCCTTTAATTGTAATTTATGGTTGATTCATCTTTGGAGCTCAGTATGCCTATGCCTATTGAGTACCACTTGTTGGTACTCATACTATGCTTCTACACCGCACCCATCATAGTATGGGTTCTCTCCATTGAGGTCTTCCTTGTGTGGAGTAGCTTTTGGATTCGTAGACTAGGGTGAGCTCTTAAAGTTCACAGTTTTCAATATCCCTCTTTTACATTAAAAGACGGTTCTATATATATTTGCATTTTTCATGTACTCCTATTTTGATTAGAAGCTCGATTAACAACTAATGCCACATCTTGGGGATGTTTTATATATTTATATTTTTGTCTATCTCTTTCCTTTATTTCCTCGGTGTATCTCCTCGCTTTTATTTTGCTTTTTATTCCTTGTTTCCCTTCAGTTTTTCTTCTCCATTATATATACTATTGCTTTTGGTTCAGGTTTATGGGGCTGACTTACCTACATAAGGGTGTTAGTAGGTGTCAGCATGACCTGAGATATTGGGTCGTGACACATTTCAATTTGAAAAAAATATGGAGTGGATTTGTATGAAAAGTGAGCCGTCAAAGATGAAGGTTTCATCTGTTTTGCAATCACTTTGGACATATTTTTTTTCTCTTATAGTCATACTCGTCAATGGATTCCGATTCGTTTAGGTCACTGGACGGACGTTGGTATGATAAGAAGTCCCCAAATCATATTTATAACATTAAAAAGAGCTTCATTCTTCGAGAATATCTAGAGGTACATATCTCATTTTAATTAGCCTTCCTATAGAAGCATTCACCACAATCAATTTTTTTCCAGATGTACTGTTATGGATGGAAACAAAGCAAGAATGATCATAGAGCATTGGTAATATTAAAAAAAGTATATATATTTAATTAGAAAAATTAGTTCAAAGAAAAATTAGTTGAGAATAGTGATTGTTGGAAGTATAATTCCATATATTTCAATGAAGGTTCTACTGAAGAAACTTATATTTCAGTTGATTTTGTAAATGGGGTGATTAATCATGTTTACCACTCACTCCATTTCATTTACTTTGCCTCTGTACCAAAATTATATGTTTTGTTTTGCTTGTCCATTTAGTAAATCATGAAAATTTAATTACTATTTAATAATACTACCCTTAATATAAAACATTAAATGTCAGTCAGCTTTATAGTTCTAATTAAAAGTCAGTCAAACTTATACCACAACTCTAAATTTGACTGACATTTAATCTTTTTAAAACTAAGGGTAGTATGAGAAAGAAATAATAAACTTTTTCTGATTTGCTAAATGGACAAGTCAAATGAAACAAACATATTTGGTACAAGGGGTAAGTAAAATAAATGGAGGAAGTAGTAAACATGATTATTACCTCAATCACAGAACAATCAGAAACATAAGTTTTTTTTCTAAATAGCCTTCCTTGAAATAAACAGAATTGTATTTCCTAACAATATATTCTTAACTTCATTTTCTTTGAACTAATAGGCCTATTTAAATCTATATGCCTTTGATTATGTACGAAAGCTATATGTTCATCCGTTGCTTCGTTTCCATCCAAAACAGTACATCTTGAAAAAAATCAATTGCTATGAATGAAAAGAAAAATGAAATATTACCTATGAGGAATCCCCAAATAATGAAGCTTGTTCCAGATATAATCTGGGGACTGCTGATGGTACCCTAAACCCATCTGGAGACCTAATAGAATCTGAAACCATTGAAGTGTACTCACTAAAAGAGAGAAAATAAATCCAAAGTAATGAAAAAAACATATGAAATCATTCATTTTTTAGGTCTCCATTTAAACAATAGGCCTCCTTAGAGAAAAATCCACTTTTGACACAAAGCCCATTTGTTACTATTGTTTGGAAAATTAAAACATGTTATGACTCGAAATGTCACGCCTAATTCTGAGGTCATGATGACACCTACTACACCCCACAAGTAG
>JAJJBR010001574.1:0-55040 GCA_022817965.1 Solanum lycopersicoides | reverse complement strand
AAAAGGGTTCATCTAAGACATCGAGAGGCATATCAAATTTATAGCCACAAAAGGAGTCACAAAAGACAAAGTGGGCACCGGGATCCAACAATGCATATACATTAATTGAAAGTACTTACAACATACCGCTAACAACATCCGGAGAGCTCTCTTGATTACCTAAAGATTGGAGAGCATCGAAGCAATTCTTCTTAGGAGCTTTGGGATTTTAAGAACTTTCTTCTGCTTCAGCATTTTCCCTTCCTTGAACCTTCGTCATAGGGCAGTCCCTGTTCATGTGGCCACTCTTACCACGACCATAAAATTTCTCGTGCTAACTACGCACTTGCCTTCATGTTTTCTACATCATTATGCACATATAGGCTTCTCTACATAAGAACCACCATTTTCCCCCTCTTGAGGCTTGGGGGTAGACACCTTACACTTGTTGACCCTTGTAGTATTAGGATGACCTCGGTTGGAAAACCACTTCTTGAAACTTGGCTAGTCTTGAACCTCAAACCTACTCTCGGAAGAATTTCCATCTTCAGCCCTTGTTCTCTTCAACTCCCTACCCACTAACTTAATCTTTTGCTCCTCAATTTATTCGGCATGAACCATGAGAAGAGAGATGTCCATGTTAGAAATCCACATAGCCAACCTACATTATTAAAGTCAAGGCCGGATATCCCCATATAAAATTTATTCATCTTAGCGCAAGAATCCGCTACCATAGTAGGAGCATGTTTTGATAGTTGATTTAACTTGAGGCTATACACTTTCACTCTCATACCGCCTTCAAAAAGGTTGATAAGTTCTTGGATTTTTCTATCCCTTAATTCTAAGGGAAAAACCTATCAAGGAAGGTCGTCTTAAATGATGTCGAACTAACCGATACTTCTTTAATGGGCCTCTCCTCTTTCCCTTGTTCATACCAAACTTGAGACACATCCTTGAGTTGGTAAGCGGCTATTTCCTCCTTTTCATCAGAATATGCATTCATAGTATATAGTACCTTGAATACTTCATCAACGAACCATTGCGGGTCCTCCTCCTTTGGAACCAAAGAAAGTAGGGGGATTCTTCCTCTTAAAGTCCCTAATCCTTGAAGCAGTAGTGCTAGCATTGGGGTTCACTTTAACCCTAGTATCCCTAGAAACTTGTGTGTATTAACTCTTGAGTCAAGATATGAATAGCCTCCCTTGTCTCAACATTAAAAATAGATCCTTCTTCATTAGGAACTTGAGAATTTTGACGAGCTTGAGGGGGAACAACCTTATTCAAATTCTCCTCGTCGGCCCTTCAAGCATTGTTCCTTATTTTATTCATTGCTTATAAACATAATAAAATAATTAGAAGAAAGGACTAGGTAGAGTTAAGACTCTTAGGCATGACTAAAGAATGACAAAAGAGTGAGAGTTCCTAAACATCTCATATCTTCTCATAAATAAGTGTGAAGCGCTTCACACCCATGAATAAGACTCTACTTGACGTGGTATGTTGTGACATCAATACTGCATTATTCAAAACATTATGTTATGATACCATGTTTGTAACAAACCAAAGTACCCCCTAGGCAATACCGGCTTATTTGACCTCGATGACGTCTTATACAAGCCCTTAGCATACGTCATACCATGTACCGTAGAATAAAAAGTGTGGAAAATTAAAAACTTTTTCTTTGGAAGTTCACTTAACTTCATATAAGAAAATATCGTCTAACTTTGTCACATTGTACCATCTAGATATAAGGAATAAAAATTTGGGACATAGACCATACACAATGAAAACATATCGAATTAGAAAATACAATATTGTCTTTCAAACATAACAAAACTAGAAAGTTATAATATGGGGCTTCGTCCTCGAACTTGAGGACTCACCAACTTGGAGAAGCTAGTCCAATTTTCTTGAAAAGCGAACTTGAATTCTCAATGGACCGAACCTACATTGTTTGGGGAAAATTAAAGAAAATATGGGTTATTAAATCACACGCACTAAGTATGGCTTCTATGCAAAATGTTAGGACCCCCAAGTACACCTTAGAAGAAAGGAGTACTCTTGAGTCGAAACAAGGCGTGCTGGACCTTTCAAAGGTCTTACGCAAGCCTCTTATCTATCATTCATTACATAAGACATGAAAAGTAGTGCGGAAATTAAAACTTTTCATGATATATAATAATAAATAAACTTCTTTTATAAATACTAAGGATAATCTCATCGTCACAAGCCAACTAAAGACCAGACAAAAATATCTTAGGGATACGGCCCTTTACATTGAAAGAAAATCCATAATAAGTCTTAAAGAAGAACTAAAGAAATAAAGATTTTTCCCTCGAATATATGAGGACATACTTAGTCTTGAGATAGTCGATTCCCAAGCTTGCCTTCTAACCTTCAACCCGATTCCAACCTATACTTATAAATTATAGAAAAGTATGGGGTTAGTACAAGAAATTGTACTAAGTATGGCACATGCAAAAACATGCAAAAAGGGACAATTTAGTAAAACATACAAGTATTGCTATTTTGATAAAGAAAACCTTAATGAATTAAGTTACAAAACATCATAAAGTCATCATTTAACACATAAGGTGAAACTTCCATTTTTCTTAACATAAGAACATTCTTACAGTGAACCCAAAATTATACATGAACTACTCCTATCCTAAGTTATCCAAACACTTCCCTAAGTAAGACATACGGAGATCTCCCATACAACCTCCTTAATACCTACACAAGATATCGTTAAGACTACTAGGGATAGGCTTACTTCATTTTATTTACAAATCAATACTCCATAGTAAAGACACTATAGTAACATATTTGCAATTAAGAACTTCACATAAGTACCCCTCTTAAGTGGACTTACAAGTCACACAAAGAGCAATGTGAGAGTAGAATCCCATACTACTACCCTCACTATGTGCTCCTTGAGGATTCCTTGAGATTAGATACACTACATTCATCATTCATAAATTTAATCATACAAGACATAACTTTAACATGCTTTTTTAACATTAGACATAAAGTCACATTACTTTCAGTTACATCATATAGTGACCTATTCATACATTTCATATGAGGACACACCAAGACTCCCTCAAATGTGTACTTGTGCAATGGATAGGTAATGTCCCATTCCACCACCTACCCTAAGTAGTACACCCTTATGAAGACTTAGTTCATTTGCATACATTTGTGGGGGCTAGCTTTAATCGACATAGACCATGAGAGCATGACATGGAATGCCAGTACTATCCTTATCGGATGAGGGATCCCTACTAGCCTAAGGTAGGGTAATATTCTTTAGCCCTTACATGGGTTCTCTAATAGCTACACCTACGCGGGCGCATAGTTAAGGGATAAGGAGATTGCTACTAAGTAACTCACTCTCTACTAACGAGGAACACCCATCTCAAGAGGTACATTGGATACAACATCTCTACTCACGAAGTGTACCCACCCCTTCTTCAAATCCTGTCGGTGCTAAGCATAACTCCCCCACGGAGTCTTAAACATTCATTAACTATAGGTTAGGAGATAACTATTGAACACCCCATCTCAACTCCCGAAGGGTATCGAACCTCCAACCTCTCTTGGAAAGCTCATTGGGAATAGCGAGGTTGCAACTAAACACTTCATCTCTACTCACAAAGAGTGTTCACCCCAAAATCCCCCTCTTTAATACTTAGGAATAGTAGGGATGGTCTAGACACTTCATCTATACTCACTAAGAGTGTCCACCCTACAATCAACCATTTTCATTCATTGACTTCATTCATGCATTCAAGTGTGTGTGTGAGCACATGTGAGCACATCTTTCACATATTGACCACTATTTATTAAATTGACTTCTAGAAGTGTTCAACTCACACTTATCACAATTCACACATTATCATACTTCACATATAAAATGCATACTTCAATCAGACATAAACCCTTAAAGATACTAATATAAACATTCCAACACATACCATCCATATACATATAAAAATTATCACTTCAATTCACATATCATACCTTCAAGGCCATTCTCACAATACACTTATAACTTCATTTATTTCAAGTAAACACCACCACCAAAGGTGAACCATACCACTCAAGAGTACTTCAACATAACTTAAACAAGATAGAAAAACTTACCCTTTATCCAAGCCTTTACCACCTATTCACAATTTGTAGAATAATCTATAATAAAATAGCCATTAGGGCAATAACTAAAACTCAATAAACGTACCAAGAAACAATCACATTAATATTATCTATTCATGCTCATAGAACCCATTTGACAAGACAAAAGTTGATAAAAAGAATAGACATGATTACATTGGGGTTTTGACATTAAAATCATCATTTAAAGCTAAGACATTTTCATGCAAAGACTCATACTTAGAGTCAAGGAATAAAAGAGTTTGAAGTTTGAAATCCTTTTTGAAATTTCATTGAAAGGGCTCCTTGAATGAAATAAGGTTCAAGTATGACTACCATACCTTAATATGAAGAAACCCACGAGAATTTGGTCAAGAAAATGTGAAGAACTTGGTCCTCTTCATTGGATCTTGAAGGTTCTTCAATGGAGGTTTTTTTAGGAGAACATTCTGGAGAAATTTGATTTGATTTTTAGGGTTGGAAATGATGGGTGAAATTAGGCTTAAAATGACCTAAATCAGTCCACAAATGATCTCCAAAGTTCCCAAAAGACCCCCACACCATTTGGACCATTTTCCAACTTGAAATTTGCCTTAAAAACGTCGCGGCCAAATTTGGAACTTGGCTGCGCATCGCGGAGCAAGCTCCAGATTTTGCCTCTCAACATTTTGAGGCAGTGAACCTCGTTCTACAGTCGCGTCTTGAGGTAGTGCTTCAGATCCTGCCCATGCACGCTGCCTTGGCCAGCATCTTGGCCCATGTTTGGGTCCTCCTTGGGGGCCCTTTGGGTGGTCATCAAGGAGTCGTATCTGGACGTTTTGACACTTGGTACATCACTGTACGAATAGGAACCATTGATTCTCTATTTAACTGTCAAACCATCCCTAAAACTTCACTACAAAACACTACGATACACTAGTTCAACTTCGACTAGTTTTCGGACGTCTCGGGTGTTTGACTTCCAAAGGCTCCCAAACTTTACGAACTGACCTCTAATGCTAAAATATACTATTTTAATACATTATTAAATCATTGAGCACATGTGAAGATCTAGTTTGACCTATTTCAATTTTAGGGTTAAACACATAAAAATCATCAATGCATGTATAAAAGGACATTTTAGTCAAAAACATTCTTTTTATCAAGTAACTCAAATATACACATAAAGTAAGCATAATAAGCCAACCCAACATCATATAATCCCAATATGTATACAACCTATTAATACTTGTGCAATGCAAAGAATAGAATCCGATAACCTTATCCAAAGTTAAGCATCACATTATGTAACCCACTTCATACATACTTTCATAACTTAGTAATTCATCATAAAATTTTCATAAGAATCATATATTGCATAACATACATAAGTCATAATCAAAGTAATCATAAAATAACACCACTAGAACCATCTCTCAAGATCCCACAAGTGCAATGTGTAAGAGAAGTCCCATACCCTCCCTGAGACCATGTAGAAAACCATCAAGAAAAACCCTAGTGAGAGTCCATATATTTCATTTAGTCTTTATCTTTTACATTAGGAAAAGAGGTTGCAATAACCGACATGAGACCATATAAGCTAAATGGAATTTGGTGTTCAACTCCCACACCAAAAAGACAAGGTTAACACTTGCCTAAGGTGTAACCTTTCGTACATAGCTATCTAGGTGAATCCACTAATCTAGAGTCGTATGTGGGCACATAGTTAAGGGTAAAGGAGATTGTTATTAGAAACCCTAACATACTCAATGTGGGGGTTTCCATCTCATTAGACAACACATACATAGGAACCCAAACTTACTAAATGTGAGGAAACCTATGTGGGGAGCCGGAATAACTAAACGTGAGACCCACATCTCATTTGCATGTCCTTTCGATGCTATGCATTTATTCCCTTTAGAAATTATCTTTTGTTATCACATAAGTTCACAATATCCATTACTAGACCTTTACGTAAACATCTTATCATAATATCTTATAGGTGATCATAAGTGATGACAATCCTTTCACTTTCGACACACTAGAAAGTAAGTAGAGCTTTCACTTTAATGATTCATTATAATCATGAGACCTACCTTTAAATCATACAATAATGAATCTATAACATAAATATATGCTTCATAGCAAAATTTGAGTGTATAGGGTTAAGGATGAGGGAACTTTTCATCAATACCACAACAACACATTAGCTACAACATCATTAGTATCTAAGTAATTCATCTCTTATACTTGAGTCCAAGAAGGAACCAATATACATACCTTCTTGCCCTTCATGAGACTTCATACCTCAATCAATCAAGAATACATTGTCAATACATAAACCAAGATAATTCATGAAGCAATACTAAAACTAAAATCAATACAACCAACTAACATATTCATCCTCTTCACAATTGACCATATCAATTCAAGGTTTTTATGAATTTGGGGAAGAACATGGGTCCATGGGATTCATGAGTAATTAACAAGAATTAAAAATCATTATATAATTAAACAACATAATTGATCATAATTCATATCAATTATTTCTTAATTCTGTTTTTCAAAGAAGACCCATGTGTAGAGAAAACCTACTTTTGGGGAGTTTTGAAATCATCTTTGGAGGGACCTCTTGGGGAAAGGAATCCCAAGAGTGAAAGAAATCATACCTTAATGATGATAACTTCGCGAATTTGAGTAGAAAACTTTGAGGATTGGTCTTCTTCTTCAAGTTCCAAACCTCTTCAATGGATATTGGGTAGAAAGAGATTTTAGAGAGAAGTAGGAGTAAATTATGTTTTAAACTTGGGTATTTGATTCGGGTGGGTAAAATGACTTAAAACAAACGTAAAATAAATATATATTCCTCCCCTAAAATACAAAAAATACCCCTCACTTAATTGGACCTTTTATGAAGTCAACATGACTTAAAAACGATGCGATCAAATCTAGGACATGGCATCTTGCGCGAGCACATCCAAATCTTTTTTCCGGAATCCGATTTTTTGCAGAGATGTTCGTGGAAGCCCCATGTTTAAATAAAAAATTTCCTTTTTAGTGAGGGTTGTACGACGTGCAAGCTCACTCAAATAAGGGTTGTTCTCACGCTGCCTTGGCAGCCTTCTTTCAAATGCTTGGGCCCTCTTCAAGGACCCCTAGGGTGGTCTTTGGGAGGTCGTACCTAGATTTTTTGACCCTTTCAACATCATTTAACCTATTTAGTGTATTTTCACAAGTTTAAGACTTCATATGAAAGTCCCAAACCTTCACAAGACCTAAGGACGTCTACTAGTTCAATTTCACTAGTTTCTGGACGTCATGGTCGTTTCTTGACATTTACGCTCTAATAGTTCTAAATAATGGTAATTATACTTATTTATTTTTAAAATAATCATTTTTCATTATATGAGGCTCTAGTATAGGTCATAGAATTTATGGGGTGTTACATTCATGTATATGTGTTCATAGACCATAAGAGCCTACATATGTATTCACCCAGAAAAAGTTGAAATTTATCCAGAGTAGGTGTCTTGAGTTCCTCAAATATTATTATGTGAGTGTGCATTACCATCCTTGTAAGACGAATGTTGTAGCAGATGGTCTTACAAAATTAAAAATGGGTAGTCTAGCCCACGTCGACGAACAAAGGAAGGAACTAGAGAAGTATTTTCACAAGCTTGCTCACTTGGGAGTTCATCTAATAGGAATATTATATAATGGTGTCACGGTTCAAAATGGGTAAGAATCTTGTTTGTTAGTAGAGGTTAAGAAAAATAACGACAATAATCCAATCATGCTTGAACTTAATGGTGTAGTCCACAATTAGAGAGTAAAGGTTTTCGCAAAGGGGGAGATGGTGTGCTTCGCTATCAAGGTAGATTGTGTGTTCCTAATGTGGGAGAGTTTAAACAACATATTCTCGCAGATACCCATAATTCCATATATTCTATTCCTCCAAGTTCAAGTAAGGTGTATCGGGATCTCCGTGAAGTATATTCCTGGAATGATATGAAGAGAGATATGCAGATTTTGAGTCTAAGTGCCCCAATTGCCAGAAAGTCAAGGTAGAACATCAGAAAATGGGGAAGTATGACTCAAGATATTGACATTACTACTTGGAAGGGGGAAGTGATCAACATGGACTTTATCACAAGTTTATCACGTACTCGCACACAACATGCCTCCATATGGGTGATTATTTATATAGTCACTAAGTCTTCTCGATTTTTGGCAGTAAATACTACGAATTCGGTGGAGAATCAAGCCAATATTTATAGTAATGGGATAGTCAAGTTGCATAAAATTCCTTTTCTATCATATCTGATAGAGATCCTAAGTTTACCTGCCATTTCTGTAAGTCATTTGATAAAGTCCTTAATACGCAAGTTAATCATAGCACAACATTTCATCCGTAGACGGATGGGCAGTAAGAGCGTACAATTCAGACCTTAGAGGAAATGTTGAGTGTTTTTGTGATCAACTTCAAGGGTAGTTGGGATGATCACCTTCCTCTTATAATGTTTTCCCACTCTAATAGTTATCATTACATCATTGAGATGGTCCTTTATCAAGCATTCTATGGGCGTAGATGTAGATATCATGTTTGTTGGTTTGAAGTAGATGAAGAAGTCTTGATAGGATCAAATTCAGTTCATGAAGCTATGAAGAAAATGCACATCATTAGAGATAGACTAAAGAAATCTTAGATTCGCCAAAAATCTTATGTAGATCAATGGAGAAGGGAACTAGAGTTAAAAGTTGATGATGGTATTTTCCTGAAAGTGTCACCTATGAAAGGGGTGATGAGATTTGTCAAGAAAGGGAAGCTATGTCCTACATATTTAGGCCCTTGTAAGAACATTAAAATGATTGGCAGAGTGGCGGAGGAGTTAGATTTGTCAACAAAACTAGCAGTAGTGCATTTTATTTTCCATATTTCTTTGTTGAAGAAGTGTGTGGGTAAACCATTATCTATTGTACCTTTAGAAAGTATGGTTGTGAAGCATAGTCTCATTTATGCAGAGGTATCAGTTGTAATTGTTGATCGTAAGGTTTGAAGGCTAAGAAATAAAGAAGTTGGTTTAGTCAAGGTTTTATGGAGTAGTCAGTCCGTAGAGGGAGCTACTTCGGAAGTTGAAGCAACCATGAATTCAAAGTACCCTCACCTCTTTCCTTCCGATTCCACTCTAGCTTGAGGTAATATTTTCTCCTTAGTTTTCATTCATTAATGGATAAATTCAGTCTTAGTATTTAGTTTGTTAAGTCAGCCTTGCATTTTTAGCGTCTTTGCATGTTCTTGAAAATCATTTAAGTGAGAAATTTAGTTCTCTGTGTTTAGTGGTAGAGATTGATGTACCGTGGTTTCACGATAATTTCAATGCTTTTTCCTTAAGATTGATGTGTGTCTAGAGCCTTTTTGTAGTAATTTGAACATGTTTTTATATTTGTTTTGCAGGAAAGCTGTCCAAAACCAAAACACAGAAGGCTGTGGAGATTTAGTGCGGAGGAGACCCACGAAGGCCATCGACGGTCCATCACCGCATCGACGGACCGCAGATGGTGACAGTATATTGATGGTTCAGGCATTTGGAAGCAACTCGGGGAATTCTGACCAAGTGTGGGCCTACAAAAGGATTGAAGGTCCGTCGATTGATCGATGGACCGTCCTGTTGAATCGTCGATCAGATAAGAGAAAGTTCCAGTACTTGATATTGAAGAAAAGCTAAGTATGGAATGACAAAAATCATCGATGGACCGTGATGTTGGTCCATCGATTGGATCAGAGAAGATACAAGTAAAAGGCTAAAAAAGATGCTAAGTCTGGACTTACGGAGGTAGTCGACAATCTGTCGATACGACAGACCATTTGTCGGGGTCGTCGATTGAAGCCGCTTTTTCTTTGGACAACTTTTCTTATTTGAATTCTTTTAATTTTAGGACAATATTTTTATAAATAGGGTGTAAAACCTCGTTTTTGGGGTTGGATTCTATTGTTACTTTCTTAGTTTTGTTCTTGGAGATTTCTCTTTGCAACTTGGGCATTAATTCAAATTTTCAGATTTGGTTTTCAAGTGAATTTTGTGATTTCAAGTTGAATTTTTTGGATTTTCTTCGAATTTGTCACAGTAAGTTCATGATTTATTGTTTATCAACCGTGAATTGTGTTATTCTATGCATGGGTAACTAAATCCACAACTAGGGTTGTGGCAACCATGGTTGATTAACAACGTGAACCTAGCTTAATAACAATTCTCAAATAGGTTGTTTCATACATTGTAATTCTTTCGCTTAGAAGTCTTTTTAACTAGTATACGCGTTAGAACTTGCCTTATTGCTACTTGTCGGACCAAGGGGGTAGTTAATAGGAAAAGAATTATCAACATAGATTTAGTGGGCTACTATCAAATAGGCTAGTATCGATTGTTGCGAAGTAATAAGTAAGCCAAACATCGAATACGATACTTAATATGAAGTAAAGGTAATTGTTAGTAACTTACACACACGTAGATGGATCAAGGTACGAGGTGAAATTCTCTAGATGCCGAACCAAGTATTTAGAGATACTTAACTTGTCACTATGCATGCAAAACACTATGAAAGAATTTATATAGCTACGAATACGGCGTTATGAATCTATGGGGAACACTTACACCCTAGTTTCTCTCATAACTTGATTAATACCAAAGATTTACTCCAGTTACTTCCTCTACTTAGAGATATTACAACACTTTTGTTTCCCAAAACCCCCCCTTTAATTACCTGTCTTCAGAAAGGCCTTGACTAAATAGAGGAATCGTATATTGAAGTTAAGGCTAAACTATTTCCTCGTGGGATCGACCCCAACCTACTAGTTGGGTTCTTTACTTGATACGACCTCTTATACATCTTTAGGGAGGTTTAATTTGAGTGTATTAAATTTTGGGGCCACTGCCGGGGAAATTGACTTTTTGATTAACTTTAATAATATTACTGAATGAGTCAACAATTTCCTAATTTTACTTTTTTCTTTTGTTTTTGTTTCTCTCAAGTCTAGCTCTAGTGTATGCCAAGTACACAGAGCCGAGGAGAACCAACACTTCCATACGATCCTAAACTGAACCGGACACTCCGTAGAATGAATAATCAATAGAACCCCTCTAATCCTGTTGATCGAATAAATCGTCATCCTCCCCCACCGGTTAATGCTCACAATCAAGTGGTTATGGAATATCCAGTTGATGATTCATTGAGGATGCAACCTATTGTCCCACGCCCTCATGAGTTATATTGGGGAAACGTGAACATCACTAATTCTGATGGGCCTCTTGTCGTACCTCCTCTACCACAGAGTCGCACCTTCATGGTAACTAGTAGCTTGATACAGATGCTCACCGCAAGGTTTTTTTTTCAGGGCTTCCATCTGAGGATCCACATGCTCACATCGCCAAACTGAGGTCGGTGTGCAAGAGTTGTGTAGGAAGTCCGAACTTGGACATGAACGTCATCTGGTTTAGAGTGTTCCCACTCTCACCAAAGGGAGAAGCCACGATATGGTTTACTGAGTTGCCCTATGATCCTATCTATACTTGGGATCAGTTGAGGTATGTGTTCCTAGCATGGTATTGCCCGGTGTCCAAAAACTCAACTACAAAGATAGAGTGCACAACTTTGTGGCATTTCCTGGGGAGTTGGTGAGTAGCTCTTGGGATAGATTCATTGCATTCGCGAATGGTGTCCCAAACCACCGCATTGATGATGAGTCGTTGAAAGCGTATTTCTATCAGGGGCAAGATGATAATAATAAGGCAGTGCTTGATACTATTGCGGGTGGTTCTTATTGTGAGTGCACATATGCAGAGATCGCATAGAAGTTGGAGAAAATCTCTCGCACCAATAAGGCTGGAGTAATAGGAAGTCGGACACTGGGAGAAACACTTTTGCAGTGCAAGCTACACACAACCCGGCCGCAGATGAGATTCGTGAAGAGATGGCTCAAATGTGAACTTATCTCAGGTTGGTATTGAAACATGTCACAGGAGGTGCAGAGAAGGTATATGCGGTGAATTATTTGACTAAACCACCACCGCCAGTGGATGACTACTACTATGAAGAGGATATTTATGCAGTGAATGAGCAGACGGGGGGTTTCCGACCAAACGTCCAAGGCTCCAATCTGGAGAATTGGCGCCAAGGTCAAGGAAATCAAGGTCGGAGCTATGGGAATTACAACAGATAGGGCTAGTATGTTAGTGATGGAAACTACAACTGCGACAACAACTTCAACCGGGGTAACTATGGTAATAGAAACGATCAAAGTGGGCCCTATGTTCCGCCTCAAAATCAGGAAGTTGCTCCTAGGGATGGTGGAGGTAGTATGGCGCGCGTTGAAGATATGTTGCAGAAGATGATGAGAAGGTTTGATGATAGTGATGATCACACCAAGGAATTGAGAGTTGATTTGGCTAATATCGGGCAAAAGGTGGATGCACATGCGGTATCAATCAAGCATCTTGAGTTACAAATGGCCAATTGTGTACTTTTGTGAACCCACGTCAACTGGGCACTCTTTCTAGCTCAACATCCTAAAAATGATGGACATTGCATGGCAGTTACTACTAGAGGACGTAAGCAAACCATTGATCCACCTATGCCATCTGTAGTAGAAGATTAGGTGAAAATGATGAAGACGTAGTTGGAACTAGTGGTGAATTGGTGGACAAAGCGGTGAAAGAAGCAAAGGTATCCTAAAAGGTGATCCCCATTCCTAGAACACCACCACTATTCCCTTAGAGATTGCTGAAGAAGACTGAGGATGGTAAATACCGACGTTTTATCACTATGTTGAAACAACTTTCAATCAATGTCCCTTTGATAGAAGCTTTGGAACAAATGCCCGGGTATGCCAGGTTCATGAAGGATATGGTTACAAAGAAGAGATCGGTAAGTTTTGAGGATGATGACCAAATGTAGCATTGTAGTGCTATTGCTACAAGGTCTCTTATGAAAAAGAAGGAAGATCCGGTCGCTTTCATTTTTCCATGTACCATTGGATTATTGCACTTTGCTAAGGCTATGTGATCTAGGTGCAAGCATAAATCTCCTGCCTCTCTCTATTTATAAGAAGATGGGTTTGGGTAACCCAAAGCCCACGACAATGTGGTTACTGATGGATGATCAAACAGTGAAGAGGCCCATTGGGGTACTCAATTATGTTGTCGTGAAGGTGAAGTCTTTTTGATTTTCGACCGATTTTGTGATTCTTGACCGTGAGGTGGACTTTGAGGTAACTATTATTATTGGGAGGCCGTTCCTTGCTACTGGTCGGGCTTTGGTTGAAATGAAGAAAGGGCAGATGAAGTTTAGGTTTAACAATGAAGAATCAACATTTAACATTTTTAGGTCCATGTAGCAGAGTCGTGAGCTCCAAACGGTATATGCTATATCTTACAGGGTTGAGAGCACATATGAGGAACAAATTGAAGAGATCCTTGGTGTTGAGGCACTAGCGGCAGTGATCATGAATTTTGAGAGTGATGATATTGCAGAGTATGGGTCTTTGGTTGCGGAAGTTGAACTAGGTGAATATCATTCCAAACCAATGAAATTGGAGTTAGATACGAAGCATCGCAAGTCTCCACCCGCGTAACTATCTATTGTGGAGGACCTAAAATTAGAGCTTAAGAATCTACCATCCCATCTGAGGTATGTATTCTTGGGAAGATATGACACTTTGCCGGTAATCATTGCATCATATTTGAATATACAACAATTCGAGTGTTTGGTGGAAGTTTTGAAGAGGTTCAAACGATCCATTGGCTGGACTATTGAGGATATTATTGGGATCCATCTCGGTATTTGTTCACACAAAATCCAACTCATGCCCAATCACCAGCCAAGTATTGAGCACCAGAGACGGTTGAATCCAGCTATTACAGAGGTAGTGAAGAAGGAGATTATTAAGTGGTTGGATGCCGGATTCATATATCCTATTGGAGATAGTAGTTGGGTTTGCACTATTCAGTGTGTTCCCAAAAAGGGGGGAATGATAGTAGGGACAAATGAGACTAACAAGCTTGTTCCAATGAGGCCGGTGACTGGATGGATAGTTTGTACGGATTACCGGAAATTGAATGCATGGATAGAGAAAGACCATTTCCTGATGCCGTTCATCGATTAGATGTTAGATAGACTCGCAGGAAAAGGATGGTATTGTTTTCTTGATGGCTATTCGGGTTACAATTAAATCTCTATTGCATCGGAGGATCAAGAGAAGACCACCTTTACTTTCCCTTATGGGCCGTTCGTATTTAAGAGGATGACTTTTGGGTTGTGTAATATACTGGCTACTTTTCAGAGATATATGATGTTGATATTCTCCGATATGGTGGAAGACACTATTGAGGTGTTCATGGATGACTTTTCAGTTGTGTGTGACTGTTTTGGTCGGTGTTTGAGTCACTTGGCCGAGGTTCTAAAAAGATGTGAAGACTACAATCCTGTGCTAAACTGGGAAAAATGTCACTTTATGGTGAAAGAAGGTATAGTATTGGGCCATCGCATCTCGGAGAAGGAGATAAAGGTTGATCGAGCAAAAGTTGAGGTTGTAGAGAGTCTTCCTCCACCCATCACTCTAAAAGGTATGAGAAGTTTTCTGGGATATGCGGGTTTCTACAGGAGGTTTATTAAGGATTTCTCAAAAATTACACATCCTCTGTGCAAGATACTTGAGAAGGAATGTAAATTCTATTTTGATGAATCTTGTCTGAAGGCGTTTAGAGAGTTAAAGGAGAAGTTGGTGTTTGTACCCATAATTATGTCCCCAGACTGGAGCAGGCCATTTGAGGTGATGTATGATTCTAGTGGGCTTGCTCTTGGTGTAGTATTGGGGCAATGAAGGGATAAAATCCTTCACCCCATCTATTATTCAAGTAAGACCCTAAATGAAGAATAAAATAACTACATTGTGACTGAACAAGATCTCCTTGCGGTGATATTTTCTTTTGAAATATTTCACTCCTATTGCTTGGAACGAGAGTCATAGTGCATACAAACCACTCCACTTTGAGTTATTTGATGGAAAAGAAGGATGTGAAACCAAGGTTGATTAGAAGGATGCTACTATTGCAAGAGTTTGATTTTAAGGTGAAAGATAGAAAATGGACTGAAAATCAAGTAGTTCATCACTTGTCCAGATTGGAGGATGAAGCTATGCGAGAGTTGGGTGAAAAGACTGAAATTGATGATACCTTCCCTAATGAGCATGTATTGGCCGCTTCTCATGATTTGATCCCATGGTTCATCGATTTTCCAAATTATCTGGCTAGTGATATAGTTCCATCAGACTTGTCATTCCATCAGAGGAACAAGTTCATGGATGATGTGAAAAAGTTCTTTTGGGAAGAGCCTTACTTATACCGGAGTTGTGCTGATGGTCTTATTCGTCGTTGCGTTCCGGAAGTGGAAATACTAAGTGTTTTAGAGGCATGCCACTCCTCACCTGTGGGTGGGCATCATAGTGGTATCCATACTGCCAAAAAGATTTTGCAGTGTAGGTACTATTGTCAAACCATTCACCAAGATGCTCATGAGTTCGCCAAGACATGTGATAGATGCCAAAGAGATTGAGGAATTTCAAAGAGGCAATAGCTCCCATTAAATCCCATTCTTGTGAATGAGTTATTTGATGTATAAGGCATTGATTTTATGGTCCAGTTTGTGAGTTCTCATGGGATGAAATATATTCTTGTGGCGGTGGACTATGTGTCAAAATTGGTGGAAGCCATAGCAGTTGCCAACAATAAAGGGAAGAGTGTCACTGTGTTCTTGAAAAAGAACATCTTCTCAAGATTTGGCACACCTAGGGCCATTATTAGTGATGTGGGATTTCACTTCAGCAATAAGTTGTTCAAAGGGCTATTGGAGAAATATGGGGTTCGCCACAATGTAGCCACTCCGTACCATCCACAGACTAGTGGGCAAGTTGAGGTGTCCAACATAGAAATCAAGCAGATCATGTCGAAAATGGTGAATGTTAATAGAACGGATTGGTCAAGGAGGCTTGATGATGCTTTTTGGGCCTACCGAACTTCATACAAGACCCTCATAGGTATATCTCCATACCAACTTATATATGGGAAGGCTTATCACTTGCTAGTTGAGTTAGAGCACAAGGCCATGTGTGCGATAAAGAAACTGAAGATCGATTGGAATGAAGCAGTGGATCAGAGATTTAACTGATTGAATGAGCTTGATGACTTTCTCCTAAAAGCATATGAAAGTTCATCCATCTGCAAAGAAAAGATAAAGAAGTACCATTATCAAAAGATTGAAAAGCAAGAATTCGAGATTGGGGACTTGGTGCTTCTATTCAACTCTAGGCTACGCTTGTTTCCGGGCAAACTCAAGTCCAAGTGGACTGGGCCATTCCTTATACCTAAAGTGTTCCCACATGGAGCGGTTGAGTTGGAAAACAAGAAGGGTTCAAGGTTCACGGTCAATGGGCAAAGAATCAAGATTTATTTAGGGCATGCAGAGAGTGTCCATGAAGTGGTTGAGGCATACCACCTTGATGAAGTATGAGTAATCAAGGATCTTGTATCGTGCTGCGACGTTAAATAAAGCGCTTCTTGGGAGGCAACCCAAGGTGTATCCTCTAGCCAACAATAGGTTTTTTCTTTTCTTTTTATGAATATTTGCATTCTCTTATTTTGTTTTTGTTTTACTCACCTTCATGTGTTATTTTTTTTAGTGTGTTGGCTTGAGAGTAGTTTAGGGTCCGTGTAGCAAAAGTTTCCATAAGAACACAAAAAGCATATCTTAATGGGTGTTCAATGTGCAGGGACCAAACCCAAGAATTCTGATGAAAATGGTCTGGTGCACAGATCTACGGACCAATCGACGGGCCGTCGATCAATCGACGGACCATAGATGGTGTTCGTAGATCCCAGGTATGTCTTTAAATTTGGTATAAATCGACTGACTTACGGACCGTCGACGGGGTATTGTCAGTTCACAAAAACTAGTTACCCGACCCAACCCGATCGACTATATTAAAAGAAAACTATTTAGTTACCTTCCACATATCTTTTCAAATTCCCTCCCAACCGTGTCCCTCCCCTTATTTCCTTCCTTTTCCATTAACTCTCCATATCTCTCCCTTCCATTTTCTTCAAAATCCCCACAACTACCAAACTCCCAACAATCCCAAAACCCTACCACCCCCCAGATTCTAGTCCGTCTATCTTGTTTTCTTTTGTTAGTGTTCGCCAAATTTGTGTGTGGTTCTTGACTTAGGGACATAAATTAATTGTTAAGAAGATCACCCACTCAATAGATCCACTACTGATTTCAGGTATTTCAATTCACTTGGTTCAATGAATTCCCTTTCATTTGTTGTTGGATACGCCAAATTTGTGTGTGGTTCTTGACTTAGGGACATAAATTACATGTAAAATTGTTAAATTATGGGTACTATGTTCCTTAGAATGATAGAAAGTGCATGGGTTGGGGGTGGAATCTGTGTCAATATAATTGATGCTTTTCCCACTTAGGGTTCGATAGCCTCGTGGAATCCGTGATCGAAATTTTGCGAAATCAAAATCCTAAGAATGAAGAATTCGTCTTATACATGTTATTATGTGTTGGGTGAACTTAAAATTTTCTTAAAGTTATCAAAATGTTTGTTTAAAAGCATGTCCTGAAACCTGTGTCTGAACAACAGCACGCGACCCCGTCTACGGACCGTCGGTTGATCGACGGACTATCGATGGGGTCCGTCGATGGCTAAATTCTAAAAATGCTGAACTTTGAAACGACGGAAGTGGACTACAGTCCATCGATGGATCGATGGGCAACTCTGCACGTCCGTCGTTTCCAACTGAAACCCTTATATGTGAGAAATTAGGAGTTATTCTAAGTATCAGACGAACGAAGTTGACTACGGTTCGTCGATTGATCGACGGGAGATGCACGTCCGTCGTTTCTAACTGAGATGTCTGAGGAATGAAGATTATTAAAATTTCACAAGTGTCGACCAACGGACACTATCGACGGACCATCAATTCTTCGACGGGCCATCGATAGTTCCCGCCACACAGTACTGAAATTCTGCGACTGGCATATGCCTTGTGTTTCAATGTTATATTTTGATAATTTTGTTTGTGTAGTTTGATTGCAATAAGACTAACAACTCGCTTTCAAGGTACATATGGCCCCCAAACCAGACATCGTCTATTCTAGGGGTAGGTCCAAGTCCGAGGCACCATCCTGGCAATTGATTAACATGTCTGACGATGAGCGGGATCCAGAATACGTGCCATAAGGCAACCGTACTCCTACAACAACTGCTAGAGCAAATTGGGGCACCCCCAAGAAGGTGGCATCCAGCGTAGTCACTCCTTCCCAGTCTGATGAGGAGCGCACACTGACCGGTACAACATCTGAGTATCCCTAGGGTTCTGAGGGAGCGTCTGGCTCCGAAGAGGCTTCAGGTTCAGATCGGCCCATTCTATGGGGTCGAATGAGGTCACTGCCTCCGTTTCTGTATCACTTGGATCCACTCTCCCAGATGTGTCTGGCCGCCATGTCTCGTCTTATGAGGCCCAGAGTTCAGAGTCTGCTCCGACACCCCAACATGATGTACCTACACCAGTTTCTGATACGCCAAACTGGTGGTGTGTAGAAAGTCCAGTATCAGGTCTACAGGGATGCGAAGGTGCTGAATGATAAGGGGGTGATGACTCAGTTGGTGACTGTCGAGCGGAGAGTTCTTACAAAGATATTGTGCACACTCCCTGATGTGCATGGCTTGTTTGTCCGCCACATGTTCGATTGGATAGCTAGGAGTGTGGGGTCATACAGTGAGGAGATTGTGTGAGAGTTATACGCATCAAACGTGGCGACTCTGAGAGGTGCTTTAGACAGGTGGTCGAAACCTGCCAAAGATGACCCAGTCACAAAGGTCTTAGTGAGAGGCTGTAAGGTGGACATTCCTCCCACTACCATCCGTCGCTCTGTGTACGGGGTGAACACTGGTACATCGTGGGAGCCCCTTACTCCAGAGTTCGATTACATGTGGGGCTTGATCAAGAGTTTCCAATTTTAGAGGACCAGAGAGCAGAGAGAGTCCACCAAGAGGTGGCTTGCATAGTATCTGTCTGTTGACGGTGCGGGAGCAGACTGGGTATTACACCCTAGAGGCCTTATCAACAAGTCCAACCTCACCTTTGCAGCCAAATTCTTTTGGCCGTTAGTCCACCACCGCCTATCCCCCAGTGCAGCAGATAACATCCTTAGTTGTGATAGAGCGGTAATGGTCGCAGCACTTGTAGCCGGGTTTGAGATCGACTTCGCGAAGTTATTGATCTCCGTTATACATGAGAGGGCTTTTAAGACAACTACCACTTACCTGTTTGCATGTATGATTTTCAGCTATGCAGGGATGCTGGAGTGCCCATTTGGCATTGTGATGCCCTCCGTACTTCGACCGGGACAGTGGATATCGGTCCCATCCGGCATGAGGCCAATGTGGTGGCACCATGGCGTGGGCCTTTCACGATCGGAATATAGACCCCAGACTAGACCGGCGTCGTTGATCTCTCAGAGGTCGTAGACAAGCCTACATACGTCATTCTTACTTCATCTAGGTTAATTTTAGCGAAAAATTTGAACTTTTTGTTTTCTTATTTCATGCTAAACATTTTAAACTTAACATCATGGGCGTTCACAAATCAACCATCTAATATAGAGATAATCAAATGAAAGAAATAGTTCATAATTGCATTAAGCATATTTTTGCCAAAACGACACCAATACAAAGTCTGAAATGAAAGTGGAATGAAACACTAGTGGACATGCTCCACTAGCTAAAGCCTACATATAAGCTATATAATAACGATAGACATCCTCGAAAGCATGAGGGCCTACCAGGTCCGGATGAAAGCTCCACGTCCGGATAGCTGCAATGTCAACCTGTAAGCTCTAGCGTCCACCTGTCACACTTGTACTAAGTATGGGTATATGCAAGCACACACCAAGGACATGCATGAGAAAGAATAGCTCTTTCCTAACAACATGATTATGGAAAGTCAAGTCAGTGAGCTTTCCAAATTTGGATTAGGAAAGTCATGCTATGAGAGTAACATGCATCATCATACTTATCATATTGCACACAACACATAACATCTTACACATAGCATATATCATATAGCATATAACACATAACATCTTTTATAACATTCATTCATATGCCATGAGACCTTGGAATCATGGACTTGACATTAAGACTTTCCAAAATAAGGGCTCAACATATGGGACCTCAATTAGGGAGTCTTAATTTGCAAACACAGAGTCTACTTCATTCACCCATACATACTTCATTTTATTTCGTTCATAGGCTAGTGTAAACATCAGCTATACCTAGGATGTGGTTTAAGACTTTCATTGGGCTTGTTGTGCAATGATCAAGAATAACCTAGTGTCATTACTTGAGTCTAGCTCACCTATTGATTATCCTATCCTAACACCTTTGGTATCATTCATTTCATTGTGTGCATCAATTGAGGCTGGCCTCATTCATTCATTGCGAACTTTAACTTTAACCGACATAGATCATGTGAGCATCATGAAATCCAGTGTCTCCCCCACACCGAAAAGAGGTGGAATCAGCGGCCAAAGTGACCCAAAACATGATAGCGTACATGGGAATTGAACCCCGCCAGATCCCTATATTGGCAGTACAGGTTAGAAGACTAGGAGATATAAGGGGACCCATACCCGGCATGCTGGAAAGTCTCATCTCATGAGAGTTACGTGAACCTCCGACCTTCCCGAAAGAAGGCATCACCACTCATAGCTAGTCTATCGGTGCTCAGTATAAAGTTCCATTACATTCAACTCATACGTCATGGAAGCTGGCTTCAAGTATGAGGACATCATAGCTCAATAGATGATTTTTCATCTCATCATCAGTATTAAGTGTGTTAATATCAATACTTTCATTGGAGTGTTCATAGAGATTGGTCTCTTCATTAACTTTACACTCTCATAAGTGAGTACATTTTGGTAACATTTACTTAGGCTCATTTGAGATTGTTCTCATCTTTTACATTAGCCTCATATCATGTTGTCACCACATTCATTAACATTAGCACATTTTCTCTTCATAATTCCTCACCCCATTTTACGTGAATGTTCATTTCATCATATGACAATGCACTTGGCCATTTGTGTGATTAACACTCTTACTTAACCCTTCTAGGGTTTCATCATTTCATTATATAATAATCATTTCATCGTATGCCAATGCACTTGGCCATTTAGTGTGTTTCACACTCGTACTTAACCCTTCTAAGGTTACATCATTTCATTACATACATCTTAGGCTCACTTCTTTTAAACGTATGCTAGACTTATGAGTCTATACACACAAGCCATGAGGCTTCATTCATAATTCGTTAAGTGATTCATACATTCCCAAGATTATGTAGTACAAGACTTATGTATCTTGTATATATGCCAAGATCTTGATTTTGATCTAAGTAGGTGGCATTATTCTTGGATATTTTGTTCACGTATGACTTATGTATCAATACGGATGTTTGGCAAGGAAAACCCAAGTTCGAATCACTTGGATAACATTTACATTTTTCAGTGATTTTATTTTTAATCTCCATAACATTGGGACTCTAGATTGAACCCCAACATTAACATTGTATCATTAATTTTCTACTTGGTTTTCCTCTTAAGTTGGCCGAAGGGTTGTGGGTTCGAAGCCCCACAACCCTTTTTTATTTTTCCTTAAAGTCTTCTTGTCCCATTTTCCCTAAACGAAGAGGTTGTGGGATCAAACCCCCACAGCCTCCTTATTATTTCTTTTAATTTCGCTAGAGGCTGTGAGGTGGTGGGTTCGAACCCCCCAGCCTCCTATCTTATTTTTTTTTAAATTCACTAGGCTAGAGGTTTTGGCAGTGAGGTTGTGGGATCGAGCCCCCACAGCCTCACCTCATTTTCTTATTTAATTTCGCTCCTCCCTTTCTATCCCTGAGGTCGTGGGTTCGATTCCCACGCCTCAAACTTTCTTTTTCTTTAATTTCTCTTCTCTCCTTCGCAACCTAGAGGTCGTGGGTTCAATTCCCACGCCTCCCATTTATTTGTTTAATTTATTGTTCTCCTTTTTCTCATCCACTGACGCGAGTTCGATTCCCCCCAGCCCCATTTTTCATCCCTTTTTTCGCGAATTACAGTAGCCTAACTGGTGAGGTCACAGGTTCGAAACCTGGTGGCCTCACCCCTTTAAAATTCATTTAAATTTCCAAATTTCTTTGTTAAGCTTTAGTCTAAATTAATATTGCATAGTTGCTGGAAATTTTGGTTATTTTTCAACTCATTTTCATCAACGTTTTCACATGATTCATAGGGTGCATTCATAAATCATTTTAACACAATTTTAGGCGCATCTTTCATAAGTTTATTTGGCTAAAAGATTGTTATTAAAATCAGCCACATTTCACTACAATGAACATCACGTTGTGTACAACTTTTGCACATAAAATATCAAGATTAAACATGCTAATTCACACTTCCAACAGTAAGTACATTCACTGCCAACGTTGCACACACACGCATCATTTTTTTCACATGATTTCGGACAACATATTCAATATTCACATAATTCCGAACATGCATACTTACACATAAACATAACGAAAACACATTTCATCCCTACTTTGTACCAGCAAACATACCCAACCTATAATTCAATGGGAGCTAGTGACAGGGACATGCAACGGGGAACAATCCTAGTTTTCGGAATGATTATCTTGAATCTTAAGGGGTCTCTTGGGAAAGGGACCAAGAGAGAGGAAACACATACCTTTTTGACGTTAAACCCTTGACTTGCTGCCCAAAACCTTCACCCAAGAACACGTCTAAGCCTCCTCAATATCAACTCCACTCGAACGACAACCTCCCTTAGCCTAGTGTACGATTAACGTTTGTTTTCTTGTGATTTCGTGTGAGTACTTCAAGTGTGAAGAACTTGGTTTATTTTTATGATTTTGTATCTTATTTTGGCAGAGAATTTTCGTGTGAAAGAATAAGAGAGATTGAGCGTGAGAGTTGAGACATAGACGTGAGAGAGTAGGAGTTATATTAGGCTTAGGAGTCTAGTTTAGGACTTAGTCAAATAAGGTTTAGTTAATTATTAAAAATCTGATTTTTATTTTATTTTAAATCAGCTAATGAATAATAATTATTAATTAATTATATTAATTCAATAGCTTAAATAAAAATCACATTAATTCATTGCTTCCACCTAGGTTCGAACCCGGGTGAAGCAAGACTTCACTTCAAGAGCTCAATTTCGGCTCTCTCTCCCCAAATTGCCCCTCCATCTTATTAATTAAATAATTAATTATATTTTTAGGGTAATTACGATATTACTCTTAGCCTAGAAAAAGACCTATTTACCCCTAGACCCTCCAAACCTAAGATTTCCCCTTTTTAAGTCCGGTAAAGACTCCTTCGAGTAAATCTTCGTATTCGAGACACCTACAAGGTTGGACCCAACCTTTACAAGCTCAACTAACTCCCCAAGTTAGTTGGCTTGGCGCATCAATCCGTGTGAACCTTGGTCTGGTTCTATGCGCATCAATCCGTGTGAACCTTGGTCTAATCATAGGCAGTCTTGACACATTAAGCATTTCTTATCTTATCCATTTTTTAGGGTTGTTACATTATGCCCCCCTTAGGAACATTCGTCCCCGAATGACACTACTACTATCTAGCGTAATGCCACTCAGATCATAACATAATCACTATGTACAGTCGAACAATAGCAACAAAATATGGAGAGATAAGGAAACTTAGACTTAAGAGTAGGAAGTCTAACCTCAAGAGCTGAAAAGATGAGGGTAGCGGGATCTCATGTCGGCCTCAGCCTCCCACATAGCACCCTCAACAAGATGATTTCTCCACAATACCTTCACTGTGGCAATCTCCTTGTTCCTCAGCCGCTTGATCTGTCTGTCTAAGATCTCAACAGGTACCTCCTCATAGGACAAGTCTTCATCGACCCCCAAACCTTCCACAGGTAGAATCAATGATGGATCACCTAGGCACTTCTTTAACATGGATACATGAAAAACTAGATGGATAGAAGCTAGCTCCGCAAGCAACGCCAACTCATAGGCCACCTCACCCACACGCTGTAGGATCTCGTATGGCCCAACATACCTCGGACTCAACTTCCCCTTCCTGCCAAAACTCATCACCCCCTTCATAGATGATATCTTCAGATAGACCTGGTCACCAACATCAAACACTAAGGGTCATTTTCTGTTATCTTTATATGACTTCTGCCGACTGTAAGCAGTAGACAACCTATCCCTAATCACTCTGACCTTCTCTAAGGCCTCATGAATGATATCTGGACCCAAAATGGATGACTCTCTAACCTCGAACCACCCAACTAGAGATCTACACCTCCTACCATACAGTGCCTCAAACGGTGCCATCCCAATGCTGGAGTGATAGCTATTATTATACGAGAACTCTATCAAAGGCAGATGGTCATCCCAGCTACCCCTGAAGTCAATCACACACGCTCTTAACATGTCCTCCAATGTCTGAATGGTGCGCTCTGCCTTCCCATCAGTCTGAGGATGAAAGGCAGTACTAAGCTTTACCTGCATGCCCAAGCTCTTCTGGAAAGATCTCCAGAAATGTGAAGTAAACTTAGCTCCTCTATCTTAAATGATAGACAAAGGAATCCCATGCCTTCATACAATCTCATCAATGTAGAGTCTCGCATAATCCTTGGCTCTGTAAGTAGACTTCATAGGGATAAAGTCGGCAGACATAGTCATCCTGTCCACAATAACCCATATGGAGTCATGCTGTCTCCTAGTCCTCGGAAGACCAACCACGAAGTCCATATTATTGGCCTCCCACTTCCAAGTCGGAACCTCAATAATCTGAGTAAGACCGTCAGGCTTAAGATGTTCTGCGTTAAGCTGCTGACAATTAGGACACTTGGCCACATATTCTGCAATGTCCTTCTTCATGCCATCCCACCAATAAATCTGCTTAAGATCATGATACATCTTGGTGGAACATGGATGTATGGAATATCTAGAACCATGGGACTCTGCAACAATCCTGGTCCGCAAATCATCCACATCTGGTACACACAGCCTATCCTGATACCTAACTATGCCATCACCTCCCAAAGCGAAAGACTCATTCATCTTTATCAACACTAAGTCCTTCAGCTCCATCAACACATGATCGAGATGCTGATC
The DNA here is from genome assembly GCA_022817965.1 of Solanum lycopersicoides. Classification (NCBI taxonomy): domain Eukaryota; kingdom Viridiplantae; phylum Streptophyta; class Magnoliopsida; order Solanales; family Solanaceae; genus Solanum; species Solanum lycopersicoides. The sequence continues at coordinate 29,652 of JAJJBR010001574.1, read as the reverse complement.
CTGCTGGACTTAAACTACCAAGGATGATTCAGAACTAGGATGAACTGAAACACCCCCACTAGTAGAGTCAACCAATCGCACACCCAGTCTGGCCAGTCTGTGTACATCTTTCGCCAACTCCTTCTTCTCATCCTCAATGTGGGTTGTACTTCCCATGCTCATTATGCTCAAAGCATCAGCTACAACATTAGCCTTACCAGGATGGTAGTGAACATTCATGTCATAGTTCTTCAACAGTTACAACCATCTCCGCTGACGTAGATTCAACTCCCTCTGTGTGAACACGTATTGGAGACTCTTGTGGTCTGTGAATACATCCACATGCACTCCATACAAGTAGTGCCTCCATAGCTTCAGTGCAAACACCACAGCTGCCAACTCCAGGTCAAGAATAACATCAAAATCATGCATGGGTAACTCAATCAAGTCTGCACACATAGTCTTACCACTTACAACTATTAGGCAATCCTTGTATACTCTATCAGTTCTTACATTCTCTCCTAAAGGTGTACTAACCACTATAGGATCATGCAGAACTTCAGGCAATATCTCAAAAGTGAGAGCAAGCAAAGGAGTTACAAAGGAAAGCGTAGACCCTGGATCAAGTAAAGCATAAACAGAAGTTGAGAATACTTGTAGCATACCTGTGACCACATCAGCGGACTTCTCCTGCTCCTCCCTGCCCTTCAGGGCATAGAACCTGTTCCTCTTAGGAGGCTCGGCTGCTGCTGCACCCTGTGGATTAGGCCTAGGATGAGCATTACCTACAGCCTGACCTCTGTTCTGTGGGCAGTCTCTAACCATGTGTCCACTCTTACCACAACCCAAGCAGGCATTAGTGCCCTGTCTGCACTCTCCACTGTGAGCATGGCCATACTTAGCACAGTTCTTCTTAGGACGCTGCATGTCACCTTCATTGCCCTTCTTGGGCTCAGGTCTGCCTCCTCTAAGTGTTGTACTACTCTGAGAGTTAGAGTTCCGAGAACTCTGTTGCCCCTTCTAGAACATGGGCAGCTCACGGATGCCAAAATTGTTTTTGTGGTCTCCATGGCTGGGACCTACCTGATCCTGAGGCTTAGGCCTCCTAGCATCACGAATACCCCTCTTTTTACGGCTGTACTCTACCTGCTGGACATGAACCATCAACCTGGAAAGGTCCATGTTGTCATGGAGCATCGCAGACCAACACTCCTCCTGCAGATCTCCGTTGATTCCTGTGAGGAACCTGCTCATCTCATCTCTGCTATTAGATACAAGGGAAGTAGCATACCCAGATAATTTAACTAACTTCAGTACTCATCTCATCCTTGCTGTTAGATACTAAGCAAAATAGCATACCTGGATAGTTTAACAAACTTTAGGGAGTACTCCCTGACTGTCATAGATCCCTGCTTAAGGTTGATAAACTCCTCAACCTTTGCCTCCCTCATCTCTCTGGGAAAGAATCTCTCCAGGAAGGTTGTCTTAAACAACTCCCAAGTGACCGGAACTCCGCCCAAAGCTCGGCTATCCTGCCACATCTTACACCATGTCTGTGCAACATCCTTAAGCTAATAGGAAGCCAGCTCAGCCTTCTCAATATAATTGGCCCCCATAGCCACCAAAATCTTATGCACCTCATCCACTAACTCCTAGGGGTCCTCTGAAGTCTTAGACCCTGTGAAAATAGGAGGATTCATCCTCGTGAAGTCTCTCAATCTGTCATTCATGCTACGAACCGGTGGGTTCTCCCTCTGAACATCCTGCCGGTTGACCTGGGCAGTCATAGCCTAGGCCTGCATAGTGATGGCCTGTTCCATCTGAGCCAGGGATGCCCGAACCTCCGCATCAGTCAAACCAGCTGGGTTAACCGGCATAGCCACTCCTTCAGCTGGAACCTGGGGTGGAACCTGATTGTCCCCAGCAGCTGCACCTCCTCTCCTTTGACCAATGGTTCTCCTAGTATTCATTCTCTGGAAACAACAAATATTGATGTTAGACACTCTCATAACACCAAGAAATTAGACATTAGGAAAAGAACGATAAGATCAAAAGAAGGGAAATTTTCCTACGCATCATGCAGTTTCTAATCCAGGATAGTGGTGCACTTCACTACCATGACTTAGAAACTACTCAATGTGGTTGATGTGAACTTATTATTCTCGAAATTTAACCTAGTACTCTTATACAAACTTTGTTACTACCGGAATCTAGACCCCAGAAGAGACCGGCGTCGTTGACCTCTCAGAGTTCGCAGACAAGCCTACATACGTCATTCTTACTTCATCTAGGTTAATTTTAGCGGAAAATTTGAACTTTTTGTTTTCTTATTTCATGCTAAACATTTTAAACTTAACATCATGGGCGTTCACAAATCAACCATCTAATATAGAGATAATCAAATGAAAGAAACAGTTCATAATTGCATTAAACGTATTTTTGCCAAAACGACACCAATACAAAGTCTGAAATGAAAGTGGAATGAAACACTAGTGGAACATGCTCCACTAGCTAAAGCCTACATCTAAGCTAGATAATAACGATAGACATCCTCGAAAGAATGAGGGCCTACCAAGTCCGGATGAAAGCTCCACGTCCGAATAGCTGCAACGTCAACCTGTAAGCTCTAGCGTCCACCTGTGCCTGCACCTAAAAATATAGAGTTGTATAGGATTAGTACACACTTGTACTAAGTATGGGTATATGCAAGCAAAAACCAAGTACATGTATGAGAAAGAATAGCTCTTTCCTAACAACATGATTATGGAAAGTCAAGTCAGTGGACATGCCAAATTGGGATTAGGAAAGTTAGTGAACTTTCCAAATTTTGATTAGGAAAGTCAGTGAGCTTTCCAAATTTGGATTAGGAAAGTCAGTGAGCTTTCCAAATTTGGATTAGGAAAGTCATGCCATGAGAGTAACATGCATCATCATACTTATCATATTGCACACAGCACATAACATCTTACACATAGCACATATCATATAGCATATAACACATAACATCTTTTATAACATTCATTCATATGCCATGAGACCTTGTAATCATGGACTTGACATTAACACTTTCCAAAATGAGGGATGAACATATGGGACTTCAACTAGGGAGTCTTCATTAGCAAACACAGAGTCTACTTCATTCATCCATACGTAATTCATTTCATTTCGTTCATAGGCTAGTGTAAACATCAGCTATACCTAGAATGTGGTTTAAGACTTTCATCGGGCTTGCTGTGCAATGATCAAGAATAACCTAGTGTCATTACTTAAGTCTAGCTCAGCTCTTGATTATCCTATCCTAACACCTTTGGTATCATTCATTTCATTGTGTGCATCAATTCAGGCTGGCCTCATTCATTCATTGGGAACTTTAACTTTAACTGACATAGATCATGTGAGCATCATGAAATCCAGTGTCTCCCCCACAATGAAAAGAGGTGGAATCACCGGCCAAAGTGACCCAAAACATGCTAGTGTACATGGGAATTGAACCCCGCCAGATCCCTATATTGGCAGTATAGTTTCAAAGACTAGGAGATATAAGGGGACCCATACCTGGCATGCTGGAAAGTCTCATCTCATGAGAGTTACGTGAACCTCCGCCCTTCCCGAAAGAAGGCATCACCACTCATAGATAGTCTATCGGCGCTCAGTATAAAGTTCCATTACATTCAACTCATACGTCATGGAAGCTGTATTCTAGTATGAGGACATCATAGCTCAATAGATGATTTCTCATCTCATCGTAATTATTAAGTGTGTTAATCTCAATACTTTCATTAGAGTGTTCATAGATACTGGTCTCTTCATTAACATTACACTCTCATAGGTGAGTACGTTTTGGTAACATTTACTTAGGCTCATTTGAGATTCTTCTCATCTTTTACATTAGCCTCATATCATGTTGTCACCACATTCATTAACATTAGCACATTTGCTCTTCATAATTCCTCACCTCATTTTACGTGAACGTTAATTTCATCATATGCCAATTCACTTGGCCATTTGTGTGTTTCACACTCGTACTTAACCCTTCTAAGGTTACATCATTTCATTACATACATCTTAGGTTCACTTCTTTTAAAGGTATGCTAGACTTATGAGTCTATACACACAAGCCATGAGGCTTCATTCATAATTCGTTAATTGATTCATACATTCCTAAGATTATGTAGTACAAGACTTATGTATCTTGTATATATGCCAAAATCTTGATTTTGATCTAAGTAGGTGGCATTATTCTTGGATATTTTGTTCACGTTTGACTTATGTATCAATACGGAAGTTTGGTCAAGGAAAACCCAAGTTCGAATCACTTGGATAACATTTACATTTTTCATTGATTTTATTTTTAATCTCCATGACATTGGGACTCTAGATTGAACCCCAACATTAACATTATATCATTAATTTTCTACTTGGTTTTCCTCTTAAGTAGGCCGAAGGGTTGTGGGTTCACGGATAAAGTTAAACCGAATTCTTTCTTGAGCTTTTAACCGACATAGATGGTGTGAGCTAAACATGAAATCCAGTATCTTCCCCACACCGAAAAGAGGTGGTATCACCGGCCAAAGTGAAACTAAATACTACCTAGCATTCTTAGGTGGAGTCATCCACTAGAAAGTCCTTATGCTGGCAACATAGTTCAAAGACTAGGATACTTCGGAGACCCTGGTCAACCTGGATGGTTATCTCGTCTCATGAGGCTTACACGTGCTGGCACAAGCTCATTACTAGTCTATCGGTGCTTAGCTCAGATTTATTTTACTTTACAACATTTAGAGTTTACTCAAACATTATAAAAGCTTGAATCTAGTATGAGGTATACTTAGCTCAATGGATGACTGGTCATCCCTTTTCTATACTTGATGAATATGAACTTAAATCTTACATTATCATCATGGTGCGAGTGAGAGTTGTCTCACAAATTCTAGCACCCTCTTATGTGAGCATCTTTGACATAATCGTTTAAGTGTAAGTGAGATCTGTCTCACTTCCTTTAACACTTTGTATTAGGTTAATTTCATAATTTATAAACTTTAGTTATTTCATTACTCACATTATCTTGTTCAACGTTAATTGATAGTCTTGTACCATTCTTGATGAAAGTTATAATGAGTTATTCAATGCTATTATGTTCACAAGTTCGTGTGGATAGGGTATGTTGGTTCTTGTTCCAATTATTGGCATACCCTATGTTACGAGTTTATTGAGTTAAGATTGGTATGACTTTACATATTTTGGAAATAATATTGCTGGCCAATTTATTGGCATAAATCAAACTATGATATTATCACTAGCCAAGTCAATTATATCATGAATACATTATAGTAATCTCCTCATGTTAACAATCCAACTTTTAACCTTTTATTAGCCTATACGAATAATTCAATGAACAACTTATAACAATTTCATCTTCTCGAACACAAGTAGGCATTACAACATTTATCATCTCATGTAAATAATACCCTAAGTATACAGATCTAACATGTAGGTTTCATTCGACATTATAAATCAGGAAATCATACACGTAATGATCAGTTAGCACCACATATAAACAACATGCTCGAGATTTACATTATACATACGACAAGAATTGGAAATCTGGAGAACTAGGGAGATGAACATGCGATTCATTGGGAAGAACCCTAGTTTCGATATTTTAATTTAAAAATGTTTGAAAAGAATTTTTGGGAAAGGAATCAAAGAGAGGAAACCCATATCTTACTGTATAATTGAATCTACGAATATCACCTTGTACTTTGCACGAAAACCTTCACGAACTGCCTTGAAATCGCCTAAGGTTTTTCTTATGTTGTTCACTTTTTTTAGTCGTAGGGTTAACTGATGAATACAGTGAGTCTAAGTCCTTAGGAACTGATTATTAACTAATTCAACTTATACTAATTAACATAATTAAATAACTCAATTAGTTAATTACCAAAACGCCCCTCCTAAATTGACTAAAAATAGGAGAACATTTGACTTAACCGAAATCTGGAAATTGCTTAGGGGTTTCGGTTTGACCATTTAAATTAATTAATTAAGTAGCTAATTTAATTAATTAAGTAACCTAGGGTAATTATTAAAGTACGCCTAAGTTGTTAGGACCATAACTTAACCCTTTTGACCATCCTAGGTTAGGTACTAGGTTGTTACTTTAGTTAGTTACTCGGCTTAGTGTCACCCGCTTAGATCTTACGTTGTCGGGTCCACTAGTTAGTTATTTTTGGTTAGTCCTAGGTTATTTAGCTAGTTAGGTAAGTTAGTTAGAGCCTAGGACCGATTAGGGAGCTTGGCCCCACATGGCTTGACCCCGACGCGCGCCTGTCCCCTAACCGCTCTAACCGAATCGATTATCTTGGTCACTCGTCCGGTTGCACATGTGCTTGCACATGTGTTGCGGTGCACTTTCCTAACTAATCATTCTTTAATGTTCATTCGGAATGTTCACTTATTGTCCCAAGGATTCTCACTATGTCTTTGGGGCACTGCTTAATCTGCATGGTCGTTTTAAGTGAGCATGTGCTATGGTACCTAGGCCTGACACTTGGATGCCTAGTACCTAATGAGTATTATGTGAAAAATATAGTTATTTAGCTTAGGGTCTTCATTGCAGGTACAATTTCTAAACAAGTTTGGATTGGAAATTTGACATCGACGTATATTTTAATTTACTTTTATAGACATTGGCTAACTCCCTTAAGCCAATATTCTCTAACATGCCCAATATTTCTCAATATTTGGCATGGGGATGCCTATGTATCCCAATACATATTCTTAAAGCCTAATAGACTCTTCAGTAGACATGTACATTTTCTAGAATGTTACAGTATCCCCCCTTAGGAACATTCGTCCCCGAATGACACTACACATTATTTAAATCAAAGAGGGTATTTTCAAAAAACACATTAACATACTCTAAACTTTACTCTTTGTGAATATGTGATTCACCACTTACTCTGGATGATGCACATTACTCAAAGCTTATATGTAGCTTCATCTTTGAACCTTAGGAACTTCCTTCAAAATCTCACTTTAACTTAATGCACATCACACTCATGCAACACAAAAAATCATGTCTACGCTATACAAAAACAGCAACATGAATGCAAGCATTAACTCATATAGTGCAAGTACAAAACACACAGTTATTGACTTAAAACACCAAAATTGCCTAATTCACTAAAATTTAGAGTCTCATTAACAAAATCGGACTTAGGAAGAGTATATCTAACCTCAAGAACTGAACAAGTGAGGGTAACGGGATTTCATATCTGCCTCGTCCTCCCATGTTGCTCCCTCAACAAGGTGGTTCCTCCATAACACCTTTACGGTAGGAACCTCCTTATTCCTCAATCGCTTCACTTGGCGATCTAAAATTTCAACTGGAACCTCTTTATAAGAAAGGTTCTCATTTACTACTAACCCCTCAACAGGTAGAATAGATGATGGATCGCCTAGACACTTTTTAAGAATCGAAACGTGATACACTGAATGAACATAAGCCAAGTCGTTTGGTAACTTCAGTTCATAGGCAACATTTCCTACTCGCTGTAAGATCTCATAAGGTCCTATATACCTCGGAATCAACTTCCCTTTCTTACCAAACCTCATCACCCTTTTCATGGGTGATATTTTTAGGTAGACTTGATCACCTACCTCGAATTCAAGAGCTCTCTTTCGGTTATCAACATATGATTTTTTACGACATTAAGCAGTAGCCAATCTATTCCTGATCATTCTAACCTTTTCCAAAGCCTCATGTAGGATCTCGGGGCCAAGGATGGCACATTATCCTACTTCAAACCACCCAACTGGGAACCTACATCTCCTACCATACAGTGCTTCAAAAGGTGCCATCCAAATACTGGAATGGTACCTATTATTATAGGAGAACTCAATCTGTGGCAAGTGATCATACCAACTACCCTTGAAGTCAATAACACTTGCTCTCAGCATGTCTTCAAAGGTTTGAATGGTACGTTCTGCTTGTCCATCCGTCTGAGGGTGAAAAGCAGTGCTGAGCTTCACTTGCATACCCAAACTCTTTTGGAAAGATCTCCAAAAGTTAGAAGTGAACTGGGCTCCCCTGTCCGAAATGATAGATAAAGGGATCCCATGCCACCTCCCTATCTTATCAATATATATCTTGGCATAGTCTTCAACTCGGTAAGTAGACATCAAAGGAATGAAGTGAGCAGACTTCGTCATCCTATCAACAATGACCCAAATGGAATCATGCATTCTTCGGGTTCTTGGCAGACCAACCACAAAGTCCATATTAATAGCCTCCCACTTCCAAGTTGGAATCTCAATCGACTGTTAAGACCTACATGCTTAAGGTGTTCAGCCTTAACCTGTTGGCAATTGGGACACTCCTCCACAAACTCAGAGATATCTCGCTTCATACCTTCCAACCAACAAATTTCCTTCAGATCAACATATACACCATATAAGTAATGTCTCCAAAGTTTCAACGTGAATACCACAACAACTAACTCAAGATCATGCGTAGGGTAATTTTTCTCGTGGAATTTCAACTGTCTTGATGCATATACAATCACCTTGCCATCTTGCATATGAACACATCACAAACCTACTCGGGAAGCATCACAGTACACCACATACCCTTCACCACTTCTCGGCAATGTGAGAACTGGGGCCGAAGTGAGTCGGTCTTTGAGCTCTTGGAAGCTCTTTTCACAAGTTTCAGACGACTCAAACTTCGCCTTCTTCTTTGTTAAAGCAGTTAATGGAGCTGCAAATGCGAAAAAGCCCTCCACAAACCTGTGATAATAATTAGCCAATTCTTTACCACCTCAATCTTTTTCAGATCGACCTCTACACCCTGGTCGGTCACAACATGACCAAGGAAAGTCACTGATCTCAACCAAAACTCACATTTGCTAAACTTTGCATACAACTGATGTTCCCTGAGTACTTGCAATGTCATTATCAGATGATGTTCATGCTCTTCTCTGGTCTTAGAGTATATGAGGATATCATATATGAATACGATGACTAAAGAATCAAGGTATTCACAGAAGACTCTATTCATAAGGTCCATAAATGCAATTGGTGCGTTAGTGAAACTAAATGACATGACAAGAAACTCGTAATGACCATAACTAGTACGGAAGGCGGTCTTAGGAACGTCCTATTGTCTCACTCTAAGTTGGTGATAACATGACCAAAGATATATTTTAGAAAAGAAACTTGAACCTTGAAGTTGATCAAATAGATCATCAATTCTGGGAAGAGTGTATTTGTTCTTTATAGTGACTTTGTTGAGTTGCCGATAATCGATACAAATTCTAATAGTTCCATACTTTTTCTTAACGAACAACACTGGAGCACCCCATGGGGATATGCTCGGCTGGATGAAGCCCTTATCAAGTAAATCTTTTAACTGCAACTTCAACTCTTTGAGTTCGGCTGGTGCCATTCTATATGGAGGAATGGAAATTGGTTTGGTGTTGGGATCTAATTCAACATCGAAATCAATTTTTCGTTCAGGAGGGATTCCTGGTAAATCCTCCGGAAAGACATCTTGAAACTCATTTACTACGGCCACAGAGTCTATGGAAGGAACCTCATGTTCTAAGTCATTGACTCTGACTAAGTGGCATAAATACCCCTTAGATAACATCTTATTGGCTTTAAGAGTGGAAACTATTTGGCCTGTTGGATTTGAACCACGCCCTTCTCACTTCAACTCTTAACGCATTTGGAAACTGAAACCTTACTACCCTGTTTCGACAGTCTATGGTAGCATAGCATTCATGGATCCAATCCATACCCAAAATTATATCAAAATCAAGCATGATTAATTCTATTGGGTCCGCATATGTAACTCTATCAAGAAAATTATTGGGCAATCTCTATATACCCTTTCAGCCCTAATGTTGTCTCCTATAGGAGTACTAAATAGAAATGGATCATGCAAGATCTTAGGAAGCAAGTAAAATTTACTATCTACTAACGGAGTAAGAAAAGACAAGGTAGATCTTGGATCTAACAATGCATAAACAGGAAAAGAAATGACAAGCAATTTACCTGTGACCACATCAGCCGACTTCTCTTGATTTTCTTTTCCTTTCAACGCATAGAACCGGTTCCTCTTGGGAGGTTCGGCTGCAGCAGTAGTATTAGGCCGAGGCTGAGTATCTTCCTTGGCCTGATTCTTCGCGTGTGGGCAGTCCCTGATCATGTGCCCACTCTTGCCACACCCATAGCATGCATTTGAACCTACCATGCACTCTCCTCCATGCGAACGGCCACACTTACCACACGTCTTTCGGTCACGCTGGGCATTTCTATCATTGCCCTTCTTAACATTAGTGTTCTTGGAAGGAGTAGGTTTACCTGAGTGTTGGTGCCCCTTCTTGAACTTGGGCCTATTCTGGACATCAAACAAACCCCTACAAGTGCTCGAACCAGACTGATCCGAGGGCCTAGATTTCTTGCTCTCTCGACCTCTCTCTGTTCGACGACTCTACTCAACCTGTTGTGCATGTACCATCAACCTACCAAGGTCCATGTTATCATGCAACATGGCTGCCCGACATTCCTCCTCCCAATCCTCCGATACACCAGTCACAAACCTGCTCATCTCATCCCTGCTATTGCACACCAGAGAAGAAGCATATTTGGAAAGCTTAAAAAACTTCAAGGAGTATTCCTTTACTGACATACCTCCCTGACGTAAGTTAATGAATTCCTCAACCTTAGCCTCTCTCTGCTCTCTGGGAAAGAACCTCTCCAGGAATGCAGTGTTGAGAACGTCCCAACTGATGCGGACTTCTCCTGGTGCTCGGCCATCTCCCCACATCCTGTGCCACACCTGAGCCACATCTTTGAGTTGGTAAGCAGCCAACTCAGCCTTTTCCTCTTCATTAGCACCTATAGCGCATACAATCTTATGAACCTCTTCCACAAACTCCTGGGGATCCTCATTCGTTTTTGACCCATAGTAGACTGGAGGATTCATTCTGGTGAAATCTCTCAGTCCCTGGGAGAACCCTCTCTAGTGGCTTGGGCTGTGAAAGCCTATGCCAGCACAGTGATGGCTTGGGCCATCTAAAATAGTGTCGCACTCACTTCTCCATCCGGCAACGCAGCTGGGTTGACATGCACTTGCTCTCCCGCAGCTGGGGCTTGAGGAGGAGCTTGGTTTCCCCCAAAGGTTGCTTCTTAAACTCTCCTACCTGGGTTTCTCCTTCTGTTCATTTTCTACACGCACATACAAGAAGAAAGTTAGACGCTAGAATTGAAAAAAAAATGTTAAAGCTCTAGACAGCACGATAAAGAGTAGAAGAAGGGAAGATTCCTAACATCACTTAGTCTCTAAGTCCTTATTGTCGTGCACTTCACAACCATAGGCTAGAAACTATGCAACGTGGTTGTTTTGAGCCTTAGTTCCTATGTAATTTAACCTCATGCTATGATACCAAGTTTGTCACACCCGGAATCTAGACCCCAGATGAGAACGACATCGTTAACCTCTCAGAGGTCGCAGAAAATCATCTTCTTAGCTTTCATCACAATCATATAGTTAAATTTGCGGAAAATTTAAAACTTTTTAATACTTATTCAAGTATACATAGAATTCATATAAATGCATAAGAGTGATATACTAATATAGCTCAGACTAAGCAACCATCTATCAATAGATTAAACAATTAAAATAGAGAATCATAATAATAATAATAGTTTGCCAAATCGGCCTTATTAAAAATGCTTGGACAAATGTTTGAAATTAAACTCTAGGGACTACATCCACCAGCTATGTCTAATGTACTAAACTAGAATCATAAATGTAGCATCCTCGAACTCAAGAGGACCTACCAAAGTCTGGAGATCGCTAAACCAAACTGCTTCTCGAATCTTCAATCTTCTCTCGGACTTGCGCCTATAAAAATATCAATAATATATGGGGTTAGTACACACTTGTACTAAGTATGGGTGTATGCACATAAAAACATAAGGACTATGCATGATCAAGTAAAGCTTTTCCTAAAGCTACAAGTTGTTTCTGGATAATGAAGTTACTATACTTTCCTAATTCGTTATTCGTGAATCATACTATAAATATGACATGTTCTCATGCATTTAAGGTAGACAAGTCATTTTCTCTATGAACATAAGACCTTGGAATCATGAATAATTTTAAAATAACTCAAGCAAAAGTTAATAAATTTGCTCATCCTACGCCGAGAGCTCTTATTCCCAGCCTTAGTTTATTTTTCAGTCTTTTCTTCTTTGTGTTGTGTAGTTCAATGATCTCTTTTGATCCTATGTTTTACTTACAAGTGCAATGATTCATTGTAGTCCCATACCTACAATGAATCGAGTAAGTAATCCAAAAGACTAAGAAAATGATTTGGCTACCTTACTCACAAGTTAGATTTTTCATTCTTGTTAAATTGGGTATGGATGTATTTATAAGCCAATCTTTATTGGCTATGCCCATTATTTGGTTGTTTGCATGATATCTAGATCTTGCGGACGTATATTCATACTCCAATATTGGCATAAACCACTAACTTGTTAAGACTTCATTATTATCAAACACTGATGATTGATATTCTTAAGCTCTTGCTTACTTAGTTCCCTTTGAACTTACACTTCTTCTTCTTTGATCTGTTGTTCACTTTAAACATGTTACTTTCATTCTTTCTTACTTATTTATTGAAGTCTTTAGCATTAACTGATTTTGATCATGTGAGCTAACATGAAATCCAGTGTCTTCACCACACCGAAAAGAGGTGGTTCACCGGCTAAGGTGAAACCGAGTCCAGTTTCTTCCCCACACCGAAAAGAAGTGGATCACCAGCTAAAGTGAAACCATGTCCAGTGTCTTCCCCACACCTAAAAGAGGTGGTTCACGACTAAAGTGAAACCGAATTCTTTTTTGATCTTTTAACCGACATAGATCATGTGAGATAAACATGAAATCATGTGTCTTCCCCACACAGAACAGAGGTGGTATCACCGACCAAAGTGAAACCGAATACTACCTAGCATTCTTAGATGGAGTCATCCACTAGTTAATTCCTATGCTGGCAACATAGTTCAAAGACTAGGAGACTTCGGAGACCCTTGTTCACCTGAGTGGTGATCTCGTCTCATGAGGCTTACACGTGCTGGAACAAGCTCATTACTAGTCTATCGGTGCTTATCTCAGATTTATTTTACATTACAACTTTTAGAGTTGACTCAAACATTATGGAAGCTTGCTTCTAGTACGAGGTATACTTAGCTCAATGGATTATTGGTCATAACTTTTCTATACTTGATGAATATGAACTTAAATCTTACATTATCATCATGGTGCGAGTGAGACTTGTCTCACGACTTCTAGCACCCTCTTATGTGAGCATCTTTGACATAATCATTTAAGTATAAGTGAGGTCTGTCTCACTTCCTTTAACACTCTGTATTAGGTAAATTTCATAACTTATAATCTTTTAGTTGTTTCATTACTCACATTGTCTTGTTCAATGTTAATTGATAGTCTTGTACCATTCTTGATGTAAGTTATAACGAATTATTCAATGTTATTATGTTCACAAGTTCGTTTGGATAGGGTATGTTGGGACTTGTCCCAATTATTGGCATACCCTATTTTATGAGTTCATTGAGTTAAGATGTGTATGACATTACATATTTTGGAAATAATATTGCTGGCCAATTTATTGGCATAAATCAAACTATGATATTATCACTAGCCAAGTCAAATATATCATGAATACATTTTAGTAACCTCATAATGTTAACAAGAAAACTTTTAACCTTTGATTAGCCTATACGACCAATTCAATGAGCAACTTATAACAATTTCATCTTCTCGAACACAAGTAGGGATTACAACATTTATCATCTCATGTAAATAATACCGTAAGTATATGGATCTAACATGTAGGTATAATTCGAAATTTTAAATCACGAAAACATACACGTGATGATCAGTTAGCACCACATACCAACAACATTCTCGAGATATACATTATACATACTACAAGAATCGGAAATCGGGAGAACTAGGGAGATGAACATGCGATTCATTGGGAACAACCCTAGTTTCGATATTCTTGATTTCAAAACGTTTGAAAAGACTCTTGGGGAAAGGAATCCAAGAGAGGAAACCCATAACTTACTATAGAATTTAATCTACGAAGATCACCTTGTAGTTTGCACGAAAACCTTGAAGAATTGCCTTGAAATCGCCTAAGGTTTTTCTTACATTGTTCACTTTTTTTTAGTCGTAGGGTTAACTGATGAATACCGTGAGTCTAAGTCTTTAGGAACTGAATATTAATTAATTCAACTTAGAATAATTAACTTAATTAAATAACTCAATTAGATAATTACCAAAACACCCCTCCTAAATTGACTAAAAATAGGAGAACATTTGACTTAACCGAAATCTGGAAATTGCTTAGGGGTTTCGGTTTGACCATTTAATTAATTGATTAAGTTGCTAATTTAATTGATTAAGTAACCTACGTTAATTACTATAGTACCCCTAAGTTGTTAGGACCATAACTAACCCTTTTGACCATCCTAGGTTAGGTACTAGGATGTTTCTTTAGTTAGTTACTCGGCTTAGTGTCACATGGTTAGGTCTTAGGTTGTTGGGTCCACTAGTTAGTTATTTTTGTTTATTCCTAGGTTAGTTAGCTAGTTAGGTCAGTTAGTTAGACCCTAAGACCAGTTATGGAGCTTGGCCCCACGTGGCTTGACCCGGACGCGCGTTTGTGCCCTAACCGCTCTAACTGAATCGGTTACCTTGGTCTCTCGACCGGATTCACATGTGCTTGAACATGTGTTTCCGTGCACTTTCCTAACTAACCATTCTTAAAATTTCATTGGAAATGTTCACTTATTGTCCCAAGGATCCTCACTATGTCCTTGGGGCACTACTTAATCTGCATGATCGTTTTAAGTGATCATGTTCTATGGTACCTAGGCTTGACACTTGGATGCCTAGTACCTAATGAGTATTATGTGAAAAATATAGTTATTTAGCTTAGGTTCTTCATTGCAGGTACAATTTCTAAACAAGCTTGGATTGGAGTATTTGACATCGACGTATATTTTAATTTACTTGTGTAGACATTGGCTAACTCCCTTAAGCCAATATTCTCTAACATGCCCAATATTTCTCAATATTGGGCATGGGGATGTCTATGCACCCCAATACATATTCTTAAAGCCTAATAGACTCTTCACTAGACATGTACATTTTCTGGAATGTTACAGTTCCACTATTGGTACCTAGCTAGAACTTTCCCGGTTGGTCCTGCAGATGGAATCTGTGTTAGACAATTAGGAAAGGATCATAGGCCCTTTATAAAAGTAGCAAACATCTATCCAAAAGTTAAGCGAACCAAATGAAATTGTTATCCCTTTATTATCCACATATTTTGAGCCTATAATAGACCTTTCTTTTCTTCACCAACTCATCTTTCCTGGGTATAATGTGTTGGCCCTGGTCCCTCCTTGGACATGTGCACTTCAACTTAGGCCAAAAGCATAAGTTGAATGTGGCTAATGTAGAAACTGACCTAGTCTTGGCCCTGATCCAACCATGAGTAATGTGTACCTCAACTCATGGCAAAGCCATAAGTTTAGGGTGGCTATTATGAGTGATGAGTCGAAAAGTGGATATGAAAAGAACAATGTGGAAAAGCAAATAAAGATTGATCAAAAGAAGTGACTCAGTAAAATTTGATCAATTGAATAATTAAAAAAAAGAGAGAAAAATGGTGTTGAACAAAAAAAAAAGAGTCACTTCCACAAAGAACAAAGGAGAAAGCAAGGCAAAGATGAAAAGAAAAGAAAAAGCAGGGCATAATAGATAATGAAAGAGGTAGGACGCTTAGCCGTAATGTCAAGGATGGAAACAAGTCCCTAAAATGTACCCATATGTACCATACCTGACCTTAGCCTACGTTACAAGCCAAGAAAGTCCTATCGTGATCTTAACAGTCTAATATGGTGAACTTAAGCAGTGAAAATAAAGGAAAGCCTATGGTGACAAGTACCAACTAGGGGTGAATTTGTTTTGAGCGTGAGTGTTGAATAATGATCCTTATACCCAAAGTTGAAATCACTATGCGATAAAGGGGGATATCTTTTGAAGTGAGAGAACTAGTTGCAATATCAGAAAGTTGGTACCTTGGCGAGAGACAAAAGAGTAGAGGTGTAGGTGCATAATGAGTCTGTGTCATGGTCTAATCCACATGAGTAAGCCTATCAAGCCTAAGAGTAGAAACATGTACTAAAGCAACGAAAAAGTTGGTATTGATAGCCATGTGATTGCGAAAGCTTAAAAGAGGATACTTGTGTACAAAGTCTTGTGTTGAGTCATAGTGCGCCTCTTGAGGACTAACAATAAATTTAAGTTGAGGGTGTTGATGTACCGTGGTTTCATGGTACTTTCAATGCTTTTTCCTTAAGATTGGTGTGTGTTTAGAGCCTTTTGTAAAATTTTTAACATGTTTTAATTTTTGTTTTGCAGGAAAGGTGTCCAACACAAAAACGCAGAAGGCTGTGGAGATTTAGTGTAGACGTGACCCACAAAGGCCATTGACGGTCCGTCGTCCCATCGACGGACCATAGATGGTGACCGTCAATTGAAGGTTCATGCATCTAGAAGCAACTCGGGGAATTCTGACAAAGTGTGGGGCAACAGAAGGATCGACGGACCATCTTATTGAATCTTTGATCAGATTAGAGAAAGTCCCAGTACCCGATGTTGAAGAAAAGTTAAGTATGGAACGACGAGAAGCATCGACGGACCGTGATGTTGGTCTGTCGATTGGATCAGAGAAGATGCAAGTTGAAGGCTAAAAAAGATGCTATGTCTGGACTTACGGCGGTAGTCGACGGTCCGTCATTTGATCGACGGACCGTCTGTGGGGGGTTGTCGATTGAAGCCGCGTTTCTTGGACAACTTTCCTTATTTGAATTCCTTTAATTTTAGGACAATTTTTTTATAAATAGGGTGTAAAACCTCGTTTTTGGGGTTGGATTCTACTGTTACTTTCTTGGTTTTGTTCTTGGAGATTTCTCTTTGCAACTTGGGCATTAATTCAAATTTCCATATTTGATTTTCAAGTGAATTTTGTGATTTAAAGTTGAATTTCTGGATTTTCTTCGAATTTGTCAAAGTAAGTTCATGATTTATTGTTTATCAACCGTGAATTGTGTTATTCTATGCATGGGTAACTAAATCCACAACTAGGGTTGTGGGAACCATGGGTGATTAACAACGTGAACCTAACTTAATAACAATTCTCAAATAGGTTGTTGCATGCATTGATAGTTCTTTCGCTTATATGTCTTTTTAACGAGTACACGCGTTAGAACTCGCCTTATTGCTACTTGCCGAACCAAGGGGGTAGTTAATACGAAAAGAATTATCAACATAGATTTAGTGGGATACTATCTAATAGGCTAGTCTCGATTGGTGCGAAGTAATAACTAAGCCAAACATCGAATACGATGCTTAGTATGAAGTAAATTAAGGGTTGGTAACTTAGACACACGTAGCCGGATCAAGGTACGTGGTGAAATTCTTTAGATGTCGGACCAAGGATTTAGCGATACCTAACTTATGACTTTGCATGCAAAACACTAGGAAAAAATTTTTATAGCTAGGAATACTAAGTTATGAACCTATGGGGAACACTTACACCCTAGTTACTCTCACAGCTTGATTAATACCAAATATTTACTGTTGTTACTTGTTCTACTTAGAAATATTACAACACTTTTGTTTCACAACCCCCCCCCCCTTAATTACCTATTTTCGGAAAGGGCTTAACTAAATAGAGGTAATCGTATATTGAAGTTAAGTCTAAACTATTTTCCTCGTGGGATCGACCCCAACCTACTAGTTGGGTTCTTTACTTTATACGGCCGCTTATACATCTTTAGGGAGGTGTAATTTGAACGTATTAGGGATTACAGCCCTCTCCCTTGGTTTCATCTAGTTTAGCCTTCATTTGAGGACGAATGGTCCCATTGGGGAGATAATGTAACATCCCCATATTAAAAAGCATACGAGATTTCACCTTTTCATAAATTAGAGGTGCAATATACGGTCGCAATCAACATACCGTATTTGAACTACGACTCATGTTGTAGGTTCGTGGTTCACCAGTCCAACCGCGCCCCTAACCTAACTCAGAATATCGGCTAAGTCTCAACCCACGAAATAGACCCACTATGTGTTGACGAGACCACGGTATGGGTATATGCAGATAAAACATAGGGACATGCATGAAAAAGGATCGTTTATCATCTCTTCAAAGAGCATGTTAAGTCCTATAAAAGTCTTTAATGCACATACCATATAACACGTACAAGTTAAAGCATGATCATAATCAACGACATATTCTCATAGAGTCATGTTAATATTTCATATTCAATAAATCATATAGACACAACATACAAAATATTTACCCATGATCCCATCCCTAACCTACAAGTGCAATGGTCATGTGAAGACCCATAACCCCACATAACCAAGTAGATAAGATAGGAGACCATCCTAGGTTAGGTACTAGGATGTTTCTTGAGTTAGTTACTCGGCTAGTGTACCCGGTTAGGTCTTAGGATTTAGGGAACACTATTTGGTTTATTTTAGTTAGTCCTAGGTTAATTAGCTAGTTAGGTTAGTTAGTTAGGACCTACAATTAGTTAAGGAGATCGGCCCACATGGTTTGATCCGACACGCCTGCCCCCTAACTGCCCTAACCAAATCGGTTGGGCTTGTCTCTCGGCTGGTTGCACATGTGCTTGTACATGTGTTGCTATGCATTTTCCTCAATCCGTGCATTCTTGATAGTTCACTTCATGTCAAAGGATCCTCAGTATGTCCTTGGGCACTTCTTCATCTACATGACCATTTTAAATGATTATGTGCTATGGTATCTAGGTTTGACACTTGGATGCCTCGTGATTAATGTGCTAAGAATTCAATAATTTTAGCGTAGGATTTTCATTGGCGGTACAATTCCTAAATTAGCTTGGATTGGAGTATTTGAACATCAAGGGGTATTTTTAAGTTATAAGTTACTTGTGAATACATCAAAAAATTTGCTAACACTCTTAAGCCAATATTACCCAATATTGGGCATTGGGATGCCTATGTACCTCAATTCATATTCTTAAAACCTAATAGGCTCTTCACTAGACAAGTATATTTTCCGAAATGTTACATTATCACCCCCTTAGGAACATTCGTCCCCGAATGACACTAAAATCTTTTGGAGGGTAAGGAATAGAGTCAATACTAGACGCACAACCAGCACATAATATATCATTACACTTAGCACTCAAATAATGATGCACAAACTTATAAGAGCTACATATTCATAACACATAGTGAGGAATTTCCTTCTCAACCTTATCATAAGCTCAAAAAATGCATCAAAGAGTTACCATGCTATCAATCTTAAGAAAACATATGCATACAACTTTCACATAAGTGCAAGAATAGAGTATGAAAACATCTTCTTACAACTCTAGTTGGTACTATCTTTTACCAAAACATGCCCCTATTTAGAAAACAAGTTAATTTTTTTTTTCATTCTTGTTAAATTTGGCATGAAATCTTTATAAGCCAATCTTTATTGGCTATGCCCATTCTTTGATTTTCATCACTATCCAAATCGATTAACTTCTTGTATATCCTATAGTAATCACATCGTTTTAAGCAAGCCAACTTTTAACCTTTGATTAGCCTATAAGAACAATTCAATGCTTAGTTTGGCCAAGCTACAACGTTGATTTGGCATAGAAGATTTATTAACTAGCTTTGATTCTCATTCTTATTTCTTCTTGGAAACATTGCATTCCCAACACTTAATACATACCTATCGTAACGTCGGGAAAGCTTTCTTATTCACCATTAGCCTTGAGTGCATAGAAACGGTTCCTTTTTGGAGCTTCAAAATTAGGAACGTTTGGTTGAGCTTGTCTATTTCCCTTACCTCGGCCTCTAATGTTAGGACAATCTTTCACCATATGGCCACCCTTGCCAGAACCATAGCAACTATTAGTTCCAACAAGACATTCGCCCCCATGCTTCTTACCACACTTACCACAAGTTGGTCTTTCTCTTGGTGGATCACTGTTTTCCCCCTCTTGAGGTTTAGGATTAGAACCTCTATAATTTCCATTCTCGGAGAAATTTGAATGAACATGGTTTGAAAACCTCTTCGTAAACTTAGGCTTCTCTTGCACATCAAGTCTACCTTTAGGAGAATCATTCTCAAAAGACTTTGCCTTCTTAGCTTCCCTATTTCTATTCCTTAGGCGACTTTCCTCAACTTGTTGAGCATGAACCATTAACCTAGAAAGATTCATATTGTCATGAAGCATGGCTGCACGACATTCTTCTTCAAGCTCTTCGGACACGCCCGTTACATAACTGCTCATTTCATCCCTACCATTAGAAACCAAAGAAAAAGAATAATTAAAAAACTTAATGAACTTTAAGGAGTATTCCTTAACACTTATATCTCCTTGACGAAGGTTGATGAACTCCTCTATCTTAGCTTCTCTTTGTTCTCTTGGAAAGAATATGTCAAGAAAGGCCTTCTTGAAGATCTCCCAAGTCACGGGACGATCTCCTGAAGCCCTACTATTATTCCACTATTTTACCATGTCTGAGACACGTCCTTGAGTTGATAAGAAGCAAGTTCAGCCTTCTCAGTAGTACTTACCCCCATAGCAAACAAAATCTTGTAGACCTCATCTAGGAAATCTTGGGGGTCCTCATCAACTTTTGATCCAGAGTACATGGGAGGGTTCATCCTAGGAAAATCTTTTAAACGGCTAGCCATATTACTAGCATGGTTCTCTCGAGGTGCAACTTCTCTATTACCTTGAGACATGATGGCTTGAGCTTGGGTGGAACAGGGCTGCCCTCACCTAACCATCCGTCATAGCCGGAGGATTCACAGAAACTTGATCATTTGCAGCAGCTCGCACTTCAGTAGCATTTTGGTTACCTTGCAGAGTAGCTCCCGCATTCGCAATATCTTCCCCTACCCTTCTAGTGGCTGGCCTTCCTGTGTTCATCGCCTATATACACAAAAAAGGAATTAGATGCTAAAAGTCACATAGTGTCAAAGATCTAAAGGCACGACATAAGAATATCAAGAAAAGAGAAGTTTCCTAATCATCACATAGCCTCTCATCCATAATAGTGGCGCGCTTTAAAACCATGAACAAGACACTAGGTAATGTCGTTTAGTGAGACATTGATCCTAAGGATATTTAACCTCATGCTCTGAGACCAGGTTTCTGATTCCAATATTTAACCTCATGCTCTGATACCAAGTTTATAATTCCATATTTAACCTCATGATCTGATACCAAGTTTGTCACACCCGGACTTTATTCCACGGATGAGACCGGCGTCGTTAATCTCTCAGAGGACGCAGACAAGCCTCTTCTTAGCTTTCATCACAATCATACAGTCAAATTTTCGGAAAAATTAAAAACTTTTATACTAATGAAGTATACTTAGACTTCATACTTAAGATTCATATAGACCGTACAATATTCTAAAACTTATCTCACATATATAAAACCATCTAAGAGTGCAAATTCGGACTTAGCCAATAATAATCAATATGCCATATAGGCCTTAATACAAAAGAATCCAAAGAACATAACAAAATAACGTATTCTAAAAACTACTAAGTCTTCATAAGGCTGGAAATTAAAATGGTAGCGTCCCGAACATGAGAGCCTACCATGACTTGGAGAAACAGTTCCAAGATTCTTCAACTCGACATGCTTAACTTCAATGGCAGAACCTACATTTGTAGTAAAATAAAGTAATGGGGTTAGTACGCCACATGTACTAAGTATGGGTATATGCAGATAAAACATAGGGACATGCATGAAAAAGGATCGTTTATCATCTCTTCAAAGAGCATGTTAAGTCCTATAAAAGTCTTTAATGCACATACCATATAACACGTACAAGTTAAAGCATGATCATAATCAACGACATATTCTCATAGAGTCATGTTAATATTTCATATTCAATAAATCATATAGACACAACATACAAAATATTTACCCATGATCCCATCCCTAACCTACAAGTGCAATGGTCATGTGAAGACCCATAACCCCACATAACCAAGTAGATAAGATAGGAGACCATCCTAGGTTAGGTACTAGGATGTTTCTTGAGTTAGTTACTCGGCTAGTGTACCCGGTTAGGTCTTAGGATTAGGGCACACTATTTGGTTTATTTTAGTTAGTCCTAGGTTAATTAGCTAGTTAGGTTAGTTAGTTAGGACCTACAATTAGTTAAGGAGATCGGCCCACATGGTTTGATCAGACACGCCTGCCCCCTAACTGCCCTAACCAAATCGGTTGGGCTTGTCTCTCGGCTGGTTGCACATGTGGTTGTACATGTGTTGCTATGCATTTTCCTCAATCCGTGCATTCTTGATAGTTCACTTCATGTCCAAGGATACTCACTATGTCCTTGGGCACTTCTTCATCTACATGATCATTTTAAATGATTATGTGCTATGGTATCTAGGCTTGACACTTGGATGCCTCGTGATTAATGTGCTAAGAATTCATTAATTTTAGCGTAGGATTTTCATTGGCGGTACAATTCCTAAATTAGCTTGGATTGGAGTATTTGAACATCAAGGGGTATTTTTAAGTTATAAGTTACTTGTGAATACATCAAAAAATTTGCGAACACTCTTAAGCCAATATTGTCTAATATGCCCAATATTACCCAATATTGGGCATTGGGATGCCTATGTACCTCAATTCATATTCTTAAAAGCTAATAGGCTCTTCACTAGACAAGTACATTTTCCGAAATGTTACATTATCACCCCCTTAGGAACATTCGTCCCCGAATGACACTAAAATCTTTTAGAGGGTAAGGAATAGAGTCAATACTAGACGCACAACCAGCACATAATATATCATTACACTTAGCACTCAAATAATGATGCACAAACTTATAAGATCTACATATTCATAACACATAGTGAGGAATTTCCTTCTCAACCTTATCATAAGCTCAAAAAATGCATCAAAGAGTTACCATGCTATCAATCTTAAGAAAACATATGCATACAACTTTCACATAAGTGCAAGAATAGAGTATGAAAACATCTTTTTAAAACTATAGTTGGTACTATCTTTTACCAAAACATGCCCCTATTTAGTAAACAAGTTAATTTTTTTTTTCATTCTTGTTAAATTTGGCATGAAATCTTTATAAGCCAATCTTTATTGGCTATGCCCATTCTTTGATTTTCATCACTATCCAAATCAATTAAATTCTTGTATATCCTATAGTAATCACATCATTTTAAGAAAGCCAACTTTTAACCTTTGATTAGCCTATAAGAACAATTCAATGCTTAGTTTGGCCAAGCTACAACGTTGATTTGGCATAGAAGATTTAATAACTAGCTTTGATTCTCATTCTTATTTCTTCTTGGAAACATTGCATTCCCAACACTTAATACATACCTATCGCAATGTCGGGAAAGCTTTCTTATTCACCATTAGCCTTGAGTGCATAGAAACGGTTCCTTTTTGGAGCTTCAGAATTAGGAACGTTTGGTTGAGCTTGTCTATTTCCCTTACCTCGTCCTCTAATGTTAGGACAATATTTCACCATATGGCCACCCTTGCCACAACCATAGAAACTATTAGTTCCAACAAGACATTCGTCCCCATGCTTCTTACCACACTTACCACAAGTTGGTCTTTCTCTTGGTGGATCAATGTTTTCCCCCTCTTGAGGTTTAGGATTAGAACCTCTATCATTTCCATTCGCGGAGAAATTTGAATGAACATGGTTTGAAAACCTCTTCATAAACTTAGGCTTCTCTTGCACATCAAGTCTACCTTTACGAGAATCATTCTCAAAAGACTTTGCCTTCTTAGCTTCCCTATTTCTCTTCCTTAGGCGACTTTCCTCAACTTGTTGAGCGTGAACCATTAACCTAGAAAGATTCATATTTTCATGAAGCATGGCTGCACGACATTCTTCTTCAAGCTCTTCGGACACGCCTGTTACATAACTGCTCATTTCATCCCTACCATTAGAAACCAAAGAAAAAGAATAATTAAAAAACTTAGTGAACTTCAAGGAGTATTCCTTAACACTTATATCTTCTTGACGAAGGTTGATGAACTCCTCTATCTTAGCTTCTCTTTGTTCTCTTGGAAAGAATATATCAAGAAAGGCCTTCTTGAAGATCTCCCAAGTCACGGGACGATCTTCTAAAGCCCTACTATTATTCCACATATTTTACCATGTCTGAGACACGTCCTTGAGTTGATAAGAAGCAAGTTCAGCCTTCTCAGTAGTACTCTCCCCCATAGCAAACAAAATCTTGTAGACCTCATCAAGGAAATCTTGGGGGTCCTCATCAACTTTTGATCCAGAGTACATGGGAGGGTTCATCCTAGTAAAATCTTTTAAACGGCTAGCCATATTACTAGCATGGTTCTCTCGAGGTGCAACTTCTCTATTACCTTGAGACATGATGGCTTGAGCTTGGGTGGAACAGGGCTGCCCTCACCTCAACATCCGTCATAGCCGGAGGATTCACCGAAACTTGATCATTTGCAGCAGCTCGCACTTCAGTAGCACTTCAGTGGCGCGCTTTAAAACCATGAACAAGACACTAGGTAATGTGGTTTAGTGAGACATTGATCCTAAGGATATTTAACCTCATGCTCTAAGACCATGTTTATGATTCCAATATTTAACCTCATGCTCTGATATTAAGTTTATAATTCCATATCTAACCTCATGATCTAATACCAAATTAGTGTCACGACTGGAATCTAGACCCCAGACGAGACCGGCGGCGTTGAACTCTCAGAGGTCGCAGACAAGCCTACTTACGTCATTCTTAATTTACATAGGTTAATTTTTAGCGGAAAATTTGAAACTTTTTGTTTCTAAACATTGCTTACCAAACATTTCTAATACATTTGTAATTTGTTCAACATCAACCATCTAATCATTAAGAGATAATCAAATAAAAGGAATAGTTCAATAAACATAATTGTATAAATGCCAAAATGGCACCAATACATAGTCTGAATAAAATAAGAAAGAAACGCTAGTGGAACATGCTCCACTAGCTCAACTCCTAAACTAAGCTAGAACATAAAACAGTAGCATCCTCGAAAGCATGAGGACCTACCAAAACAGGATGAATGCTGGACGTTCGGAAAACTGCAGCGATGATCCTGTAGCTCTACCGTCCACGTGTGCCTGCACCTAAAATAGTAGAGTTTGTATAGGGTTAGTACACACTTGTACTAAGTTATGGGTATATCCAAGCACACACCAAGGACATGCATGAGAAAGAATAGCTCTTTCCTAACAACATGATTTTTGGAAGTCAAATCAGTGGACTTGCTAAATTGAGATTTGGAAAGTTTCCTAATTTGGATTAGAAAAGTAAATGATCTTTCCAAATTTGGATTAGGAAAGTCAGTGAGCTTTCCAGATTGGAATGGGAAAGTTATGCCATTAGAATAACATACATCATCATACTTTTCACATTTGCACACAACACATAACATTTACACATAGCACACATCATATAGCATACAGTACATTTGCATGTAGCACATAACTTCGTTCATATCATTCATTCATATGCAATGAGACCTTGGAATCATGGACTTGACATTAAGACATCCCACAGATGAGGGCTCAACATATGGGACCTAAACTAGGGAGTCTTCATTAGCAAACACAGAGTCTGCTTCATTCATTCATACATATTTCATTTCATTTCGTTCATAGTCCAGTGTAACCATCGGTTATACCTAGGATGTAGTTTAAAACTTTCATTAGGTTCGTTGTGCAATGACCAAGAATGACCTAATGTCATTACTTGAATCTAACTCACCTTTGATTATCCTATCCTAACACCTTTGGTATCATTCATTTCATTATATGCATCATTTGAGGCTGACCTCATTCATTCATTGGGAACTTTAACTTTAACCGACATAGATCATGTGAGCATCATGAAATCCAGTGTCTCCCCACACCGAAAAGAGGTGGAATCACCGGGCAAAGTGATCCAATAACATGCTAGCGTACATGGAAATTTAACCCCGCCAGATCCCTATATTGGCAGTATAGGTTTGAAGACTAGGAGATATAAGGAGACCCATACCCGGCAAGCTGGACGGTCTCATCTCATGAGAGTTATGTGAACCTCCGCCCTTCCCGAAAGAAGGCATCAGCGCTCATAGCTAGTCTATCGGTGCTCAGTATAAAGTTCCATTTCATTCATCTCATACGTCATGGAAGCTGACTTCTAGTATGAGGACATCATAGCTCATTAGATGATTTCTCATCTCATCATTCGTATTAAGTGTGTTAAGCTCAATACTCTCATTAGAGTGTTCATAGAGACTGGTCTCTTCATTATCTTACACTCTCATAGGTGAATACATGTTAGTAACATTTACTTAGGCTCATTTGAGATTGCTCTCCTCATTTACATTAGCCTCATATCATGTTGTCACCACATTCATCATCATTTGCACCTTTGTTTCTCTTAGTTATTCACCTCTTATTACGTGAATGTTAATTTCGTCATATGCCAATACACTTGGCCATTTGGTGTGTCTCACACCCTTACTTAACCCCTCTAGGGTTCATCATTTCATGTCATACATCTTAGGTTCACTTACTTTTGAACGTATGTTAGACTTATGAGTCTATATACACAAGCCATGAGGCTTCATTCATAGTTCGTTAAATGATTCTTACATTCCTAAGATTATGTAGTACAAGACTTATGTATCTTGTATGTATGCCAAGATCTTGATTTTGATCTAAGTAGGTGGCATTATTCTTGGATATTTCGTTCACGTATGACTTATGCATCAATACGGAAGTTTGGGCAAGGAAACCCAAGTCTTGAATCAATTGGATATCATTTACATTATTAATTGATTTTATTCTAATATTCATAACATTTTAACTCTAAGTCAATTCACAATATTAACATTGAAGGATTATTTTTCTATTTAACTATTTCCTTGTATTGGCCGATGGGTTGTGGGTTCGAGCCCCCCCCACAACACCATTTTCATTTTTCCTTTATTGTTTCGGTCCATGTGGGACATTGGGACCCGAGGTCGAGTCCCCTCAGCCACATCTAATTCTTTTTATTTTCTTTCCCCTTCCATTCGCTTAAGGCCGAGAGGTTGTGGGTTCGAACCCCCACAACCTCTTTATTTTATTCTCCCTTTTAAGAGTTGACTGTTTGAGTTGACTGTGAGGTTGTGGGGTCGAATCCCCACAGCCTCATTTCATTTTTATTTTTATCTCCCCCCATCCGCATAGAGGTCGTGGGTTCGATTCCCACGCCTCTCATATTTTTATTTTTTCCTTTTCTTTGGGTTCTAACCGAGAGGGTGTGGGTTCGAATCCCACCCCTCTCATTTCTTATTTTTCACACTTATTTTTCCCAGCCATGACACGGTTTGAATCCCCCTCACCATATAATTTTTTCTTCTTTAATTTTGTAGGATTTTAACGGGGTGAGGTCTCGGGTTCGACCCTCAATGACCTCACCTATTATTCTTTATTTTTCTTATCATTTTATACAACTTAATTTGGCAGAGATATGTCAACATAGTGCTGGAAATTTAAGGTAAACTCTTTGCTCATTTTTATTTCCCTTTATTCGTGAATTTATAGAGCAATACATAGTTCATTTGATACGTTCTTTAATACATTCTTTCACGAATTATTAGTCAAGATGTTTACTCCTCAATTCAGCCACACTTCATGTCACATGAATATCACAATTTACTTCAATTGGTGTACATAAAACAACAAACATAACATTAACAAATTCAAGCCTCTAGGCCGAGACTCAAGACATGTCATACATTTTTCTTAATTTCGAACACACACATGGTTTGTCTTTTCATAAATTAACGTACATCCAACACATTAACATTCAGCACAAACATCACATAATCCTAAGTCTACCAGCATTCATACCAACCTACAAATTCGTTGGGAGCTAATGACAGGGACATGCAACGGGGAAAACAACCTTAGTTTTGAGCCGAATATTCTGAGTCCTAGGGGTCTCTTGGGAAAGGGACCAAGAGTAAGAAGACCCATACCTTTGTTTTCTTGTTAAATCTCCAGAATGCTGCCCAAGAACCTCTCCAAAAATCAGTCCAAACCCACACTCACACCTTACCGACTAGCGTAGTATGTTTTGCTTAACGTTACCGAATTGCTTTCTCTTTTGTGTTTTGCGTGTGAATTCTTCAAGCATGAAGAACTTTTGTTTTCTTTCTGACTTTTCTCACGTTTGCAGCCAGAGAGAGTGTGAAAAGAGAGAGATTAACGTGTAGAGAAGAGTGGGGATGGGAGATAGTGGTCTAGTAGAAATAGGACTTGTTGGTAGGACTTAGTCAACTTAATAATTAATTAAAATTAATAAAAATCTGATTTCTTTTTCCTAAATCAGCTATATTAATTATTTATTAAAATTAAGTTAACAAATTAAAATAAAAGCAAGTTAAATCTTGCTTCTAGTGGGGCTCGAACCCGAGTGACCCCATTTGCGAAAATGGGTCAATTCGGGTTGCCCCACCCGAAATGCTTAAATAAATAATTAATTATTAATTAATTTTCCTCAGGGTAATTACAATATTACCTTGGCTTGGAAAAGACCATTTTACCCTTGGACCTCAAAACTTAAGATTTCTTCTTTTGAGTCCGGTAAAAACTCTTTCGATTAAATCTTCGTTTTCGCGTGCCTCACATGGTTGGTTCCAACCTTTCCAAGCTCAATTAACTCCCCAAGTTAGTTGGCTTGGTCGTAGTAAGGGTTCTGAGGTCTGGTTCTACGCGTATCAATACGTGTGGACCTTGGTCTAATCACAAGCATTCTTGAAAAACATAAGTCTTGATCCTATTCATTTTTAGGGTTGTTACATTATCCCCCCTTAGGAACATTCGTCCCAATGACACTACTACTTCATGTTGTAATGCCAGTCAGATCATAATAAAAGCACTATACACAGTCAATCAATAGCAACAAAATACGGGGGGTAAGGAAGCATAGGTTTAAGAGTATAAAGTCTAACCTCAAGAGCTGAACAGGTGAGGGTAGCGGGCCCTCATGTCGGCCTCAGCTTCCACGTAGCACCCTCAACAAGATGATTTCTCCACAATACTTTCACTGTGGCAATCTCCTTGTTCCTCAGCCGCTTGACCTGTCTGTCTAAGATCTCGACGGTACCTCCTCATAAGACAAGTCTTCATCAACCCCCAAACCTTCAACAGGTAAGATTGATGCTGGATCACCTAGGCACTTCTTCAACATAGATACGTGAAAGACTGGATGGACAGAAGCTAACTCTGCGGGCAATGCCAACTCATAGGCCACCTCACCCACACGCTGTAGGATCTCATATGGCCCAACATATCTCGGACTCAGCTTCCCTTTCTACCAAAATCTCATCACCCCTTTCATAGGTGATATTTTTAATAAACCTGGTCACCAACATCAAACTCTAAGGGCCGTTTGTTATCAGCATATGACTTCTGCCGACTGTACGTCAGTAGTCAACCTGTCC
>JAJJBR010001573.1:0-21459 GCA_022817965.1 Solanum lycopersicoides | reverse complement strand
GTGACTTAAGTGAATCTTAGGATGACTTTAAGTGAGGGAATTACATGCTAGGAAGACTTAGGAGAAGGGTGAAGTGATTCACTGTAACAGTGAATTAATTCACTGTACAGTGAATATAACTCACTGTAAGGTGAGTCTTTAAGATGCTATCTTTGGTTTATGTTATATTATGTGTTTCTTAATTGTTAAATGATATTCTTATGTTTAATCTATGATTTCTAAATGAAAAGATGCATATTTCCAATAAAGTCCGTTTTCGTGATTTTATGCATATGGTATACTTAGTACATGTGGTTGTACTAATTCCATGCTTTATTTTCTATCTATAGTCCTTGGTAGGTAAGGAGCTTGGAGAAGAAGACTTGGGCTTAGAAGATTCGTCCGAGTAGAAGAGTTCAAGTATGTCCTCATTGTTTCGAGGGCATATATGTCGTTTTATATTTCTTTTATGAAGTATTGTACAAGACTATGTTATTTCTATTTTCGTATTAAAGTATTCCTGTGTCGTAAGTTGATGAGATTGAGACTTAGTATTTCTTATGAAAGAGTTTTAAAGACTATTTATGTTTTAGTGAAAAATTTTAATTCCGCACTACTTTTCATTATGTATATGCGATGAATGATATGAATGAGGCTTGTCTTAGAACTCTGAGAGTTCGACGACGCCGGTCGCAATCTAAGATTGCGCCCTATATTCTAGGGTATGGTCTTGAGTTGTGACAAAGTTGGTATCAGAGCATAGGTTGGTGAAAGTAGTATTAGGTATCAAAAAGTCTCATCAAGTCACGTCTAGTAGAGTCTTGACCATCGGTGTGAGTCGCGACACATCTATGGGCAAGAGGCTATAGGACGATAGAGTTTCCCTTCTTTTCTATTCCTATATCGTGCGGTAGAGTAAATGTTATGATTATCCTTCTTATGAGTTTCCTTGTGTTTGCTAGGAGATGAATACTAGATGGATGGACGCTAGAAGGATGGAAGAGGAGAGGTGAATGAGGAAGTTCTTCCTCAAGTTGAGCAAGTTGAGCAAGGTGCTCAAGATGTCCAAGATGGGCAAGGTGATGAAGTGCCTCCCCAAGGTGATCATGTTCCTAATGTGGGTGGAGGTAATGAGGTACCGGAGTTGTCTAATAGGGTGATTGGAGAAGCTTTGAGGGCTTTGGCTCAAGCCGTAACTACTCAAATCAATTTGATTATGGTGCCTAGGGTTATGGAGAGCACTATGACTTCTAGGTTGAGAGACTTTGTGAGGATGAATCCTCCAATATTTCTTGGCTCTAAGGTGAAATGAGGATCCCCAAGAATTTCTTGATGGTGTGTACAAAGTTTTGAGTGCTATGGGGTTATATCTAGGGAGAAGGCGGAGTTGGCTTCATACCAATTGAGAGATGTTTCTCAAATTTGTTACACTCAATGGAAGGACAATAGGCCGGAATCGGTCCTATTGAGTGGGAAGAGTTTAAGGAGCTTTTCTTGGCAAGTACTTTCCCGAGAGAGAAGAGAAGTCAAAGTGGAGGAGTTTATTAATCTCAAGCAAGGCAATATGAGTGTTGAGGAGTACTCTTTATTGTCTAGGTATGCTCCTTCTCTTTTGTCCAATCCAAGAGATGAAATGAGTCGCTTTTGTACCAGAGTAGCCGACTTGGTGAAGGAAGAATGTCGTACCGCTATGCTTCATGATAATATGACCCTATCTAGACTCATGGTGTATGCACAATCTATTGAGGAGTCTAAACTTAGAAGGATGCCTAGAAGTTTGAAGAGGGGTGTTGCTAGTGACCAAGTGCAACCTAGGTTCAAAAAGAGGATTCAAACTCAAGATGGACCTAGAGTTCCTAAGAAGAAGTTTGAGAAACGAGGTGGTTCTAAGGATAGCAAGCCTACTTGTGCAAATTGTGGCAAGAAATACTATGGTGAGTGTTTATTGGGTACCGATAGTTGCTTTGGATGTGGTAAGGATGGGCACAAAGTGAGAGATTGTCCAAACATTGCTTCTAGGAAGGAGGGCAAGAGAGTTGAGCCTAGTGTTCCAAAGAAAGATACTCCAACTAAGAGGCGTTTCTATGCACTCCGAACTAGAATTGAGAAGTCGGATGATGGTGATGATGATGTTGGTAAGTTCTTGTTTCCCTTTTGATAGTATGAGTTCCTTCTAGGTGGGGGAGTATGGTTTGTAGATGGGATAGAAGTTCTTGAATTGTTGCATGTGCATGATGTTTAGGAGTTTGGTTGAAATTGAATTTCATTAAATTCTTGCATTGTGTGTTTTATGAAGCTTTGAGCATGTTGTATGATGTGTTTACATGATGTTATCTTGCATTCTAGCATGTATATATAAAGAATTGCCTAAAGATTGTATTTTTGAAAAAGTTGCTAAAATCACTGTAGCCTGATTAACTGTTCACTGTAATTTTTTTGTAAAAATGACTAATTGATTCTTTGGTATAAAATTCTTGTTATGTGGTTAGAACTGATGTATATGAGTATGATGTTGAATATAAAATGAGTTTTTACTATTTGGATTGAAGCATGTGAGTTTTGTAGCATAACGAGTTATAGAATTGTTTTCTAGTTTCTTGTTGTGTTGTGAATCTCTTGATTATGTGAAATTGATGATTTCTTCTTAAATATGTGTTGTATGGCTTGGTTATGTGCTTCTAGTTGAATCTCTAATCTTGGAAGTATTCGGAGAGTGGCAAGTGTCATTCGAGGACGAATGTTGTCCAAGTGGGGGAGATTGTAAGACCTTGAAAATAGCTTAGGTGTTCTAGAGCCTAATATGTTGGTCTTAGTGTTCTAAGGTCCTAAATGTGTTTAATATGTGGTATAGAGGCAGTAGCTAAAGTATTAGGTGTGTTGGAAGTCGAACGTCAAGGGATGACTAAGACGTTTGACGACTAAGTCACCTAAATGTCTCTTATGTGGTTCTATGTGTTTATGTGTGTTTCATGGTGTTTTAAGGTTCTTAATAGAGTTATTATAGCATGTATAGTCAGTGGTTAAAGTTTCGTGAAGTTTGGAGTTCAAACGATCAAGAACGTCCAAGGCATTCGAAAGATGTGCCTTGAGTCGACCTTGTACGTCTAGGCGAGTTTCGTCGAGTTTTATGTGTTCGTTTTGGATGAAATTATGTGAGAGGTGTTAAACTCATATATATCATATTTAGGTTGGAAAAGTCCGGGAAATTATCCCCAAGGACCATCAAAGGGTCCTTGAGGAAAGGACCCAAAACCTGTTGGCAGGCTGTCCCAGACAGCCTTGGCGACGGAGCTGGCGACGGCCAGTCATGGCTGTGACGCCCCGTCACAAGGGTTCCGTCGTGGGGGCCTTGTCCAAGGGTGTAGGGGAACCCTTGCAAGCCAAAGGAGCTTGAAATGGAGGTCCATGACGGACCGTTTCACCCGTGACGGCCCGTCACAGGCAGGTCGTCATGGCCTTGTCTCCTGCGCAGAATTTTCTGCCAAGTTAGGGGTGAACTTGTAAATTCACCCATGTCTAAATAAGAGTCTAGGCGGTTTATTAGGGATCTTATGGGTATTTTAGATGAGTATATAAGTGTTTAACACTTAGAATAATTCATTCTTCTAAAAATCAAAACCCAAAGTCTCTAAGAAATCCCAAAACCTCCATTGAAGACTCCATTGAAGAGGCAGCTTGGTGAGGGGTTATTGTGTGGAAATTCTTCAACAAATTGAAGAATTATCATCCTTGAGGTATGGTTTTTGATCCTTGAAACTTATTTCATCAAGGAGCCCAATCCTCAAAGTGTTCTTCAAAGTTTTCTAAAGTGAATTGTGCAATTTCTACTCTAAATCACGGGTTCTTGCATGAAACGTTTTCAATTTTAAGATATGATATTATTGATGTTTTCCAATGAAATTCTCCATGAACCCTTGATCTTTCAAATCTCTAATTTCACTAAAATATGGGTTATGTGATTATGTCTTGAGATTGATGAATTCATGTGTATATTGCTATGGGCTTTTGATTCATGTATATATTATGTATGAATGATGTATAGGCTGTTTCAATTTGATTAATTGAGTAATGAATACTCTTAGATCTATTGCATGTTAAGCTTATTGAATCGTTGTGAACTTAATGCTTACAAGTCCTAGTGTAGTTTTCTATGGGTTATCTATTGATGTAAGTATTGTATTCCATTGATGTATATTTGGTCTTAGATTGATAAATTTATATTGAATTGACTTATATTCATTGAGTATTATGGTTTATTCTTTGAATTGATGTTCATGGCCATGGGTAAGGGCCTTGTGATGTTGAATTGGTTGATTTGGCATTGAATTGAGGTGTGGATATGGGGATGAAGGTATGCTGCCCCGTTTTCTTTAATTTGATATTAATTATACTTTGATTCTATTGTGATTGGTATGGTCCACTTATGGTGGCGGTGTTATGTGTTTAATTTGCAATTGATGTGGCCTTGTCGGCGTTACTTTATGCAATATGATGATCATGGCCTTGTCGGCATTACTTGAAGTATATGATGATTATGTGATGTATGATAATGTCTATCTATATGTGAAAGTATATGTGTTCTTATATGAAGTTATGTTAGGTTATAAGATGTTATTCCTAAGTACTTCTAGAATGACTTGTATTGTATGTTAAAGTGAAATATGTAGTGTCTTGTTTAGGTAGACTTATGTCTATTGCTTGATGCTTATATGAATATTATTATGTGATGATTTGACTTAGTATGTTAAGAGTCTTGAATAATAATATAAGTAAGACCTTGATGATAAGAAGGTCAATGTTATGTGGAACTTTGTACTTAGTGGCGAGGTTATGAATTGTGAAGTAGTTAGCCGTAATGGTATCCTTCATGTTATGAGTGATGGACTTAGGGATGGTTGGCTGGAACGGCATCATATCATACCTTAGGAAAGTCGCGATGAGCTTCTTGTCGCTAAAGTGAGATATACCCTAGTGGAACTTGCTTTGGTAGGGTGAATGTAATTGGGTTATGAACTAGATAAGAGACCTAATTATATGAACCTTAATGTGAACTAATCTATGAGAACAAAGGCTAGCACCGAGTGAGTATGGTAAGGGAAGTAATTCTAGTGAAGCACGAGACTAGATTGCAAAGAAACCCTTCATATTCCTTAACCATGTGCCTACATGGGATGTGTCCAAGTTCTACCATTGGCAAGTAGAACAACCTCATCGAAGTAGGATAGAACTTCAGATTCCATGTCTTGCTACCATGGTCTATGTCGGTTATTGCCTATTCTCATCATGTGGAATACCTTTTAGCATTAGATAAGTTTATGAGGTTTAGGTGGTGGTATGGGACACTATCTAGACATTGCACAACAGACTTTGAAGGTGTTATGTGGAGTTCCTAGGTCTTGTCCAAAGACCATTATGTGATCCATTATGTGAGTGTCTTATGTGATGATTTATGTGAGTGTCTTATGTGATGTATGAGTCTTAATGAACTAATGACCTATGTTAGTAACTATGTAAATAATTAAGTACCTAATCTAAGTGACTTAAGCATTCCTTAGCTAAAGTGTGAGGAGGACATGAAATGATGGTCTCTTCATGTCTTATCTTTGGAAGTCTTGAGGATGACTCTAGTTAGGGAAGTTGGTTAATCTTGTTGACATGATCTAAACCTTAGGAAGTCTTAAGGACTATTTAGGTAATCTTGGAGAGGTCATTATACTATGAACTTTATCTTCTTGATTTACTTAAGTAGGTCTTTTGATAGGCTTTGGAAGGAGAATGTCTTCTACTCTAAGTGTTAGTGTGTTTAGTGAGAATGATTCTATTTGAGGTAGTCTATAGGATCTCTTGTGTGTGTGTGAAAGGGATTGTATGGGCGGTCGCTCCACACTTACTCAAGTGAACCTTGGAATTGACCTTTGGTAGAGGAATCTTACATAGATGTTTATGGTTGTTTTCTAAGTGTGTATGTGACTCATCGTAGGTAATCTTAAGGGTCGTTTAGGCACATCTAGAGAGGGTGTATGGGCGGTCTCTCTTTGTGTGACTTAAGTGAATCTTAGGATGACTTTAAGTGAGGGAATTACATGCTAGGAAGACTTAGGGAGAAGGGTGAAGTGATTCACTGTAACAGTGAATTAATTCACTGTACAGTGAATATAACTCACTGTAAGGTGAGTCTTTAAGATGCTATCTTTGGTTTATGTTATATTATGTGTTTCTTAATTGTTAAATGATATTCTTATGTTTAATCTATGATTTCTAAATGAAAAGATGCATATTTCCAATAAAGTCCGTTTTCATGATTTTATGCATATGGTCATACTTAGTACATGTGGTTGTACTAATTCCATGCTTTATTTTCTATCTATAGTCCTTGGTAGGTAAGGAGCTTGGAGACGAAGACTTGGGCTTAGAAGATTCGTCCGAGTAGAAGAGTTCAAGTATGTCCTCATTGTTTCGAGGGCATATATGTCGTTTTATATTTCTTTTATGAAGTATTGTACAAGACTATGTTATTTCTATTTTTCGTATTAAAGTATTCCTGTGTCGTAAGTTGATGAGATTGAGACTTAGTATTTCTTTATGAAAGAGTTTTAAAGACTATATTATGTTTTAGTGAAAATTTTAATTCCGCACTACTTTTCATTATGTATATGCGATGAATGATATGAATGAGGCTTGTCTTAGAACTCTGAGAGTTCGACGACGCCGGTCGCAATCTAAGATTGCGCCCTATATTCTAGGGTATGGTCTTGAGTTGTGACAAAGTTGGTATCAGAGCATAGGTTGGTGAAAGTAGTATTAGGTATCAAAAAGTCTCATCAAGTCACGTCTAGTAGAGTCTTGACCATCGGTGTGAGTCGCGACACATCTATGGGCAAGAGGCTATAGGACGATAGAGTTTCCCTTCTTTTCTATTCCTATATCGTGCGGTAGAGTAAATGTTATGATTATCCTTCTTATGAGTTTCCTTGTGTTTGCTAGGAGATGAATACTAGATGGATGGACGCTAGAAGGATGGAAGAGGAGAGGGTGAATGAGGAAGTTCTTCCTCAAGTTGAGCAAGTTGAGCAAGGTGCTCAAGATGTCCAAGATGGGCAAGGTGATGAAGTGCCTCCCCAAGGTGATCATGTTCCTAATGTGGGTGGAGGTAATGAGGTACCGGAGTTGTCTAATAGGGTGATTGGAGAAGCTTTGAGGGCTTTGGCTCAAGCCGTAACTACTCAAATCAATTTGATTATGGTGCCTAGGGTTATGGAGAGCACTATGACTTCTAGGTTGAGAGACTTTGTGAGGATGAATCCTCCAATATTTCTTGGCTCTAAGGTGAATGAGGATCCCCAAGAATTTCTTGATGGTGTGTACAAAGTTTTGAGTGTTATGGGGGTTATATCTAGGGAGAAGGCGGAGTTGGCTTCATACCAATTGAGAGATGTTTCTCAAATTTGTTACACTCAATGGAAGGACAATAGGCCGGAATCGGGTCCTATTGAGTGGGAAGAGTTTAAGGGAGCTTTTCTTGGCAAGTACTTTCCCCGAGAGAGAAGAGAAGTCAAAGTGGAGGAGTTTATTAATCTCAAGCAAGGCAATATGAGTGTTGAGGAGTACTCTTTATTGTCTAGGTATGCTCCTTCTCTTTTGTCCAATCCAAGAGATGAAATGAGTCGCTTTTGTACCAGAGTAGCCGACTTGGTGAAGGAAGAATGTCGTACCGCTATGCTTCATGATAATATGACCCTATCTAGACTCATGGTGTATGCACAATCTATTGAGGAGTCTAAACTTAGAAGGATGCCTAGAAGTTTGAAGAGGGGTGTTGCTAGTGACCAAGTGCAACCTAGGTTCAAAAAGAGGATTCAAACTCAAGATGGACCTAGAGTTCCTAAGAAGAAGTTTGAGAAACGAGGTGGTTCTAAGGATAGCAAGCCTACTTGTGCAAATTGTGGCAAGAAATACTATGGTGAGTGTTTATTGGGTACCGATAGTTGCTTTGGATGTGGTAAGGATGGGCACAAAGTGAGAGATTGTCCAAACATTGCTTCTAGGAAGGAGGGCAAGAGAGTTGAGCCTAGTGTTCCAAAGAAAGATACTCCAACTAAGAGGCGTTTCTATGCACTCCGAACTAGAATTGAGAAGTCGGATGATGGTGATGATGATGTTGGTAAGTTCTTGTTTCCCTTTTGATAGTATGAGTTCCTTCTAGGTGGGGGAGTATGGTTTGTAGATGGGATAGAAGTTCTTGAATTGTTGCATGTGCATGATGTTTAGGAGTTTGGTTGAAATTGAATTTCATTAAATTCTTGCATTGTGTGTTTTATGAAGCTTTGAGCATGTTGTATGATGTGTTTACATGATGTTATCTTGCATTCTAGCATGTATATATAAAGAATTGCCTAAAGATTGTATTTTTGAAAAAGTTGCTAAAATCACTGTAGCCTGATTAACTGTTCACTGTAATTTTTTTGTAAAAATGACTAATTGATTCTTTGGTATAAAATTCTTGTTATGTGGTTAGAACTGATGTATATGAGTATGATGTTGAATATAAAATGAGTTTTTACTATTTGGATTGAAGCATGTGAGTTTTGTAGCATAACGAGTTATAGAATTGTTTTCTAGTTTCTTGTTGTGTTGTGAATCTCTTGATTATGTGAAATTGATGATTTCTTCTTAAATATGTGTTGTATGGCTTGGTTATGTGCTTCTAGTTGAATCTCTAATCTTGGAAGTATTCGGAGAGTGGCAAGTGTCATTCGAGGACGAATGTTGTCCAAGTGGGGGAGATTGTAAGACCTTGAAAATAGCTTAGGTGTTCTAGAGCCTAATATGTTGGTCTTAGTGTTCTAAGGTCCTAAATGTGTTTAATATGTGGTATAGAGGCAGTAGCTAAAGTATTAGGTGTGTTGGAAGTCGAACGTCAAGGGATGACTAAGACGTTTGACGACTAAGTCACCTAAATGTCTCTTATGTGGTTCTATGTGTTTATGTGTGTTTCATGGTGTTTTAATGTTCTTAATAGAGTTAATATAGCATGTATAGTCAGTGGTTAAAGTTTCGTGAAGTTTGGAGTTCAAACTATCAAGAACGTCCAAGGCATTCGAAAGATGTGCCTTGAGTCGACCTTGTACGTCTAGGCGAGTTTCGTCGAGTTTTATGTGTTCGTTTTGGATGAAATTTATGTGAGAGGTGTTAAACTCATATATTATCATATTTAGGTTGGAAAAGTCCGGGAAATTATCCCCAAGGACCATCAAAGGGTCCTTGAGGAAAGGACCCAAAACCTGTTGGCAGGCTGTCCCAGACAGCCTTGGCGACGGAGCTGGCGACGGCCAGTCATGGCTGTGACGCCCCGTCACAAGGGTTCCGTCGTGGGGGCCTTGTCCAAGGGTGTAGGTGGAACCCTTGGCAAGCCAAAGGAGCTTGAAATGGAGGTCCATGACGGACCGTTTCACCCGTGACGGCCCGTCACAGGCAGGTCGTCATGGCCTTGTCTCCTGCGCAGAATTTTCTGCCAAGTTAGGGGTGAACTTGTAAATTCAACCCATGTCTAAATAAGAGTCTAGGCGGTTTATTAGGGATCTTATGGGTATTTTAGATGAGTATATAAGTGTTTAACACTTAGAATAATTCATTCTTCTAAAAATCAAAACCCAAAGTCTCTAAGAAATCCCAAAACCTCCATTGAAGACTCCATTGAAGAGGCAGCTTGGTGAGGGGTTATTGTGTGGAAATTCTTCAACAAATTGAAGAATTATCATCCTTGAGGTATGGTTTTTGATCCTTGAAACTTATTTCATCAAGGAGCCCAATCCTCAAAGTGTTCTTCAAAGTTTTCTAAAGTGAATTGTGCAATTTCTACTCTAAATCACGGGTTCTTGCATGAAACGTTTTCAATTTTTAAGATATGATATTATTGATGTTTTCCAATGAAATTCTCCATGAACCCTTGATCTTTTCAAATCTCTAATTTCACTAAAATATGGGTTATGTGATTATGTCTTGAGATTGATGAATTCATGTGTATATTGCTATGGGCTTTTGATTCATGTATATATTATGTATGAATGATGTATAGGCTGTTTCAATTTGATTAATTGAGTAATGAATACTCTTAGATCTATTGCATGTTAAGCTTATTGAATCGTTGTGAACTTAATGCTTACAAGTCCTAGTGTAGTTTTCTATGGGTTATCTATTGATGTAAGTATTGTATTCCATTGATGTATATTTGGTCTTAGATTGATAAATTTATATTGAATTGACTTATATTCATTGAGTATTATGGTTTATTCTTTGAATTGATGTTCATGGCCATGGGTAAGGGCCTTGTGATGTTGAATTGGTTGATTTGGCATTGAATTGAGGTGTGGATATGGGGATGAAGGTATGATGCCCCGTTTTCTTTAATTTGATATTAATTATACTTTGATTCTATTGTGATTGGTATGGTCCACTTATGGTGGCGGTGTTATGTGTTTAATTTGCAATTGATGTGGCCTTGTCGGCGTTACTTTATGCAATATGATGATCATGGCCTTGTCGGCATTACTTGAAGTATATGATGATTATGTGATGTATGATAATGTCTATCTATATGTGAAAGTATATGTGTTCTTATATGAAGTTATGTTAGGTTATAAGATGTTATTCCTAAGTACTTCTAGAATGACTTGTATTGTATGTTAAAGTGAAATATGTAGTGTCTTGTTTAGGTAGACTTATGTCTATTGCTTGATGCTTATATGAATATTATTATGTGATGATTTGACTTAGTATGTTAAGAGTCTTGAATAATAATATAAGTAAGACCTTGATGATAAGAAGGTCAATGTTATGTGGAACTTTGTACTTAGTGGCGAGGTTATGAATTGTGAAGTAGTTAGCCGTAATGGTATCC
The DNA here is from genome assembly GCA_022817965.1 of Solanum lycopersicoides. Taxonomy (NCBI): domain Eukaryota; kingdom Viridiplantae; phylum Streptophyta; class Magnoliopsida; order Solanales; family Solanaceae; genus Solanum; species Solanum lycopersicoides. The sequence goes on along the minus strand of JAJJBR010001573.1, from coordinate 10,583 downwards.
TTCATGTTATGAGTGATGGACTTAGGGATGGTTGGCTGGAACGGCATCATATCATACCTTAGGAAAGTCGCGATGAGCTTCTTGTCGCTAAAGTGAGATATACCCTAGTGGAACTTGCTTTGGTAGGGTGAATGTAATTGGGTTATGAACTAGATAAGAGACCTAATTATATGAACCTTAATGTGAACTAATCTATGAGAACAAAGGCTAGCACCGAGTGAGTATGGTAAGGGAAGTAATTCTAGTGAAGCACGAGACTAGATTGCAAAGAAACCCTTCATATTCCTTAACCATGTGCCTACATGGGACGTGTCCAAGTTCTACCATTGGCAAGTAGAACAACCTCATCGAAGTAGGATAGAACTTCAGATTCCATGTCTTGCTACCATGGTCTATGTCGGTTATTGCCTATTCTCATCATGTGGAATACCTTTTAGCATTAGATAAGTTTATGAGGTTTAGGTGGTGGTATGGGACACTATCTAGACATTGCACAACAGACTTTGAAGGTGTTATGTGGAGTTCCTAGGTCTTGTCCAAAGACCATTATGTGATCCATTATGTGAGTGTCTTATGTGATGATTTATGTGAGTGTCTTATGTGATGTATGAGTCTTAATGAACTAATGACCTATGTTAGTAACTATGTAAATAATTAAGTACCTAATCTAAGTGACTTAAGCATTCCTTAGCTAAAGTGTGAGGAGGACATGAAATGATGGTCTCTTCATGTCTTATCTTTGGAAGTCTTGAGGATGACTCTAGTTAGGGAAGTTGGTTAATCTTGTTGACATGATCTAAACCTTAGGAAGTCTTAAGGACTATTTAGGTAATCTTGGAGAGGTCATTATACTATGAACTTTATCTTCTTGATTTACTTAAGTAGGTCTTTTGATAGGCTTTGGAAGGAGAATGTCTTCTACTCTAAGTGTTAGTGTGTTTAGTGAGAATGATTCTATTTGAGGTAGTCTATAGGATCTCTTGTGTGTGTGTGAAAGGGATTGTATGGGCGGTCGCTCCACACTTACTCAAGTGAACCTTGGAATTGACCTTTGGTAGAGGAATCTTACATAGATGTTTATGGTTGTTTTCTAAGTGTGTATGTAACTCATCGTAGGTAATCTTAAGGGTAGTTTAGGCACATCTAGAGAGGGTGTATGGGCGGTCTCTCTTTGTGTGACTTAAGTGAATCTTAGGATGACTTTAAGTGAGGGAATTACATGCTAGGAAGACTTAGGGAGAAGGGTGAAGTGATTCACTGTAACAGTGAATTAATTCACTGTACAGTGAATATAACTCACTGTAAGGTGAGTCTTTAAGATGCTATCTTTGGTTTATGTTATATTATGTGTTTCTTAATTTTAAATGATATTCTTATGTTTAATCTATGATTTCTAAATGAAAAGATGCATATTTCCAATAAAGTCCGTTTTCATGATTTTATGCATATGGTCATACTTAGTACATGTGGTTGTACTAATTCCATGCTTTATTTTCTATCTATAGTCCTTGGTAGGTAAGGAGCTTGGAGAAGAAGACTTGGGCTTAGAAGATTCGTCCGAGTAGAAGAGTTCAAGTATGTCCTCATTGTTTCGAGGGCATATATGTCGTTTTATATTTCTTTTATGAAGTATTGTACAAGACTATGTTATTTCTATTTTTCGTATTAAAGTATTCCTGTGTCGTAAGTTGATGAGATTGAGACTTAGTATTTCTTTATGAAAGAGTTTTAAAGACTATATTATGTTTTAGTGAAAAATTTTAATTCCGCACTACTTTTCATTATGTATATGCGATGAATGATATGAATGAGGCTTGTCTTAGAACTCTGAGAGTTCGACGACGCCGGTCGCAATCTAAGATTGCGCCCTATATTCTAGGGTATGGTCTTGAGTTGTGACAAAGTTGGTATCAGAGCATAGGTTGGTGAAAGTAGTATTAGGTATCAAAAAGTCTCATCAAGTCACGTCTAGTAGAGTCTTGACCATCGGTGTGAGTCGCGACACATCTATGGGCAAGAGGCTATAGGACGATAGAGTTTCCCTTCTTTTCTATTCCTATATCGTGCGGTAGAGTAAATGTTATGATTATCCTTCTTATGAGTTTCCTTGTGTTTGCTAGGAGATGAATACTAGATGGATGGACGCTAGAAGGATGGAAGAGGAGAGGGTGAATGAGGAAGTTCTTCCTCAAGTTGAGCAAGTTGAGCAAGGTGCTCAAGATGTCCAAGATGGGCAAGGTGATGAAGTGCCTCCCCAAGGTGATCATGTTCCTAATGTGGGTGGAGGTAATGAGGTACCGGAGTTGTCTAATAGGGTGATTGGAGAAGCTTTGAGGGCTTTGGCTCAAGCCGTAACTACTCAAATCAATTTGATTATGGTGCCTAGGGTTATGGAGAGCACTATGACTTCTAGGTTGAGAGACTTTGTGAGGATGAATCCTCCAATATTTCTTGGCTCTAAGGTGAATGAGGATCCCCAAGAATTTCTTGATGGTGTGTACAAAGTTTTGAGTGTTATGGGGGTTATATCTAGGGAGAAGGCGGAGTTGGCTTCATACCAATTGAGAGATGTTTCTCAAATTTGTTACACTCAATGGAAGGACAATAGGCCGGAATCGGGTCCTATTGAGTGGGAAGAGTTTAAGGGAGCTTTTCTTGGCAAGTACTTTCCCCGAGAGAGAAGAGAAGTCAAAGTGGAGGAGTTTATTAATCTCAAGCAAGGCAATATGAGTGTTGAGGAGTACTCTTTATTGTCTAGGTATGCTCCTTCTCTTTTGTCCAATCCAAGAGATGAAATGAGTCGCTTTTGTACCAGAGTAGCCGACTTGGTGAAGGAAGAATGTCGTACCGCTATGCTTCATGATAATATGACCCTATCTAGACTCATGGTGTATGCACAATCTATTGAGGAGTCTAAACTTAGAAGGATGCCTAGAAGTTTGAAGAGGGGTGTTGCTAGTGACCAAGTGCAACCTAGGTTCAAAAAGAGGATTCAAACTCAAGATGGACCTAGAGTTCCTAAGAAGAAGTTTGAGAAACGAGGTGGTTCTAAGGATAGCAAGCCTACTTGTGCAAATTGTGGCAAGAAATACTATGGTGAGTGTTTATTGGGTACCGATAGTTGCTTTGGATGTGGTAAGGATGGGCACAAAGTGAGAGATTGTCCAAACATTGCTTCTAGGAAGGAGGGCAAGAGAGTTGAGCCTAGTGTTCCAAAGAAAGATACTCCAACTAAGAGGCGTTTCTATGCACTCCGAACTAGAATTGAGAAGTCGGATGATGGTGATGATGATGTTGGTAAGTTCTTGTTTCCCTTTTGATAGTATGAGTTCCTTCTAGGTGGGGGAGTATGGTTTGTAGATGGGATAGAAGTTCTTGAATTGTTGCATGTGCATGATGTTTAGGAGTTTGGTTGAAATTGAATTTCATTAAATTCTTGCATTGTGTGTTTTATGAAGCTTTGAGCATGTTGTATGATGTGTTTACATGATGTTATCTTGCATTCTAGCATGTATATATAAAGAATTGCCTAAAGATTGTATTTTTGAAAAGTTGCTAAAATCACTGTAGCCTGATTAACTGTTCACTGTAATTTTTTTGTAAAAATGACTAATTGATTCTTTGGTATAAAATTCTTGTTATGTGGTTAGAACTGATGTATATGAGTATGATGTTGAATATAAAATGAGTTTTTACTATTTGGATTGAAGCATGTGAGTTTTGTAGCATAACGAGTTATAGAATTGTTTTCTAGTTTCTTGTTGTGTTGTGAATCTCTTGATTATGTGAAATTGATGATTTCTTCTTAAATATGTGTTGTATGGCTTGGTTATGTGCTTCTAGTTGAATCTCTAATCTTGGAAGTATTCGGAGAGTGGCAAGTGTCATTCGAGGACGAATGTTGTCCAAGTGGGGGAGATTGTAAGACCTTGAAAATAGCTTAGGTGTTCTAGAGCCTAATATGTTGGTCTTAGTGTTCTAAGGTCCTAAATGTGTTTAATATGTGGTATAGAGGCAGTAGCTAAAGTATTAGGTGTGTTGGAAGTCGAACGTCAAGGGATGACTAAGACGTTTGACGACTAAGTCACCTAAATGTCTCTTATGTGGTTCTATGTGTTTATGTGTGTTTCATGGTGTTTTAATGTTCTTAATAGAGTTAATATAGCATGTATAGTCAGTGGTTAAAGTTTCGTGAAGTTTGGAGTTCAAACTATCAAGAACGTCCAAGGCATTCGAAAGATGTGCCTTGAGTCGACCTTGTACGTCTAGGCGAGTTTCGTCGAGTTTTATGTGTTCGTTTTGGATGAAATTTATGTGAGAGGTGTTAAACTCATATATTATCATATTTAGGTTGGAAAAGTCCGGGAAATTATCCCCAAGGACCATCAAAGGGTCCTTGAGGAAAGGACCCAAAACCTGTTGGCAGGCTGTCCCAGACAGCCTTGGCGACGGAGCTGGCGACGGCCAGTCATGGCTGTGACGCCCCGTCACAAGGGTTCCGTCGTGGGGGCCTTGTCCAAGGGTGTAGGTGGAACCCTTGGCAAGCCAAAGGAGCTTGAAATGGAGGTCCATGACGGACCGTTTCACCCGTGACGGCCCGTCACAGGCAGGTCGTCATGGCCTTGTCTCCTGCGCAGAATTTTCTGCCAAGTTAGGGGTGAACTTGTAAATTCAACCCATGTCTAAATAAGAGTCTAGGCGGTTTATTAGGGATCTTATGGGTATTTTAGATGAGTATATAAGTGTTTAACACTTAGAATAATTCATTCTTCTAAAAATCAAAACCCAAAGTCTCTAAGAAATCCCAAAACCTCCATTGAAGACTCCATTGAAGAGGCAGCTTGGTGAGGGGTTATTGTGTGGAAATTCTTCAACAAATTGAAGAATTATCATCCTTGAGGTATGGTTTTTGATCCTTGAAACTTATTTCATCAAGGAGCCCAATCCTCAAAGTGTTCTTCAAAGTTTTCTAAAGTGAATTGTGCAATTTCTACTCTAAATCACGGGTTCTTGCATGAAACGTTTTCAATTTTTAAGATATGATATTATTGATGTTTTCCAATGAAATTCTCCATGAACCCTTGATCTTTTCAAATCTCTAATTTCACTAAAATATGGGTTATGTGATTATGTCTTGAGATTGATGAATTCATGTGTATATTGCTATGGGCTTTTGATTCATGTATATATTATGTATGAATGATGTATAGGCTGTTTCAATTTGATTAATTGAGTAATGAATACTCTTAGATCTATTGCATGTTAAGCTTATTGAATCGTTGTGAACTTAATGCTTACAAGTCCTAGTGTAGTTTTCTATGGGTTATCTATTGATGTAAGTATTGTATTCCATTGATGTATATTTGGTCTTAGATTGATAAATTTATATTGAATTGACTTATATTCATTGAGTATTATGGTTTATTCTTTGAATTGATGTTCATGGCCATGGGTAAGGGCCTTGTGATGTTGAATTGGTTGATTTGGCATTGAATTGAGGTGTGGATATGGGGATGAAGGTATGATGCCCCGTTTTCTTTAATTTGATATTAATTATACTTTGATTCTATTGTGATTGGTATGGTCCACTTATGGTGGCGGTGTTATGTGTTTAATTTGCAATTGATGTGGCCTTGTCGGCGTTACTTTATGCAATATGATGATCATGGCCTTGTCGGCATTACTTGAAGTATATGATGATTATGTGATGTATGATAATGTCTTCTATATGTTAAAGTATTCCTGTGTCGTAAGTTGATGAGATTGAGACTTAGTATTTCTATATGAAAGAGTTTTAAAGACTATATTATGTTTTAGTGAAAAATTTTAATTCCGCACTACTTTTCATTATGTATATGCGATGAATGATATGAATGAGGCTTGTCTTAGAACTCTGAGCGTTCGACGACGCCGGTCGCAATCCAAGATTGCGCCCTATCTTCTAGGGTATGGTCTCGAGTTGTGACATTTCAGTAGAATTTCATTCCTTCTTCGTCTCCCTCAACCGAAAGAACTCCATTGTAGTCAGTTCAAAAAATTAATTTGTGATTTGAGATTCGCTGATTTCACAATAATTTTTGTGCTTGGAATTGTATATCTGATCTGAGATTCACTGATTTCATGTATGAAACTATTATGCTTTTGTTTTATACTGTACAGTTTCATCCTGTTTTTAGATATTTGAGTTTTATACAAATGCAAAAACGTGTATTGTGTGAAGGTAACAGTAAAACTGCATTGTGTGAAATTTTCTCAAATGTAAAATTGTGTATAAAGTTGTAATTTGTATATATGATCTTTTATATAATTGTATATTCATAATATGTATAAGTATATGAAGATGTTGAGTGTTTATACGAGTTTGTAGGTTATATACATATACCTATTTAGTGTTTTTGGTGAATTGTATAAGTATATGAAGATGTCGAGTGTTTATACGAATTCGTAAGTTATATACAATAACCTATTTAGTGTTTTTGGTGAATTGTATAAGTATATGAAAATTTTGAGTGTTTATACGAATTTGTAAGTTATATACATATATTAGTGTTTTTGGTGAATTGTATAAGTATATGAAGATATCGAGTGTTTATACGAATTCGTAAGTTATATACATATACCTATTAGTGTTTTGGTGAATTGTATAAGTATATGAAGATGTTGAGTGTTTATACGAATTTATAAGTTATATACTATACATATTTAGTGTTTTTGGTGAATTGTATAAGTATATAAAGATGTCGAGTGTTTATATGAATTTGTAAGTTATATACATATACTTATTTAGTGTTTTTGGTGAACTGTATAAGTATATAAAGATGTCGAGTGATTACACAAATTTGTATATTTTATAAATGCAGATTATCCTGTCTATTTATTTGTAATAAGTATATGTATGTTTAAAATTATTTAGGTTTTGTAAATTGTATATTTGTATAAAGCTTCAATTTGTGTATATAAAGGTTTATATGAATATATAATTTGAAAAGTGTATAAGTGAAAACTAAAGTTGCTAGAATTTGTTTAAATATATGTTCTATTTGTTGTTGAAATTCTTAATCTTATAAATGATATGTATATAGTTTAATTAACAAAAATTAATAGAATGAGATGAGTTTGGGCGGTACCTGAAATTTTTGAAGTAGTTTTGAAATCGACGAGGATGTGCTGGAGGATTTTGAAATCTGAAATTGAATTTATGGATAAGATTAAGAAGGAATTGAAGGTATGAGGAGAAGAAATTGTATAAAGTAAGGAGAAAAGAGAACATTCGTTTTATTTTTTAAATACAAATCAGTGGGCCCTATAATAGTAAAGTGATCGAGTATTTGCTTATTAATGGAGATAACTGAAAAGATAGTTTTTACATTTAATTTAATTCATTTATTTTCATTTTCTACAATTATCTCTTAAAAACTATGTGATTTCTAAAAATAATTGTTTTAGATGTGGGCCTCTTAGGGTGGCCCATTTTTGGTGGATATCTATGGCCGGCCTATGCATTGTGGAGGTGAAGCCCAAAGTTACTATAGGCTTATTTGTCCCCAGTTTAATGTTATTTGTTGTTTACTCGTGTGCTTATTTTTCTTGTCATTTGAAATGGGGGCCAATATTAATATAGTACATTGTGGGTCATTTTTATATCTATTTAAAATGGAAAAAACTACTTACAGTATTTTATAAATATTTTTATTGTATTTACTAATTTTTTTCTTATAGTTTGAAATAATCACATTCATTGATATATGTATGTTGCTATCAATACATCCCCAAATACAGATACATATAAAGAGAGGACAGCGAGCGATCGAGAGAGGAGAGGACAGCGGGCCTGAAGAGGAGAGGATAGTGAACGAGCCGAGAGAGAAGAGAGGCAAGCGAATAAGAGAAAAGTGAACAAGAAAGTCAATATATTACATATTTATTATTAATCTAACAATTTAAAATTGAGAATAATTTATTCTATTAGCAGAAAATATATTCAATAAATATGAAACAATTCAAAAAGTTAATAAAATAAATTTTACAAGAATTTAACTTTATTTAATCTTTTGAGGAAAAAGGACAACGATACATGTAAAGGGGTTTCAATAATGAAATCTCCAAAACATTGAGTTCAAATACATTTAACTTTTAAGAAAAATATTATTTCTCCTATGTTTTCAACAGTGGCGGATTCAAAATTTTGTGACAACAGTGCACTGATATTTTTTGTGTTAACAAATAAAGTTATTACATAGCATATAATTGTATAAATGTAAAACCATTTCTCTATTATTTGTTTTTTATTGCAATAATTTAAAAAAAAAGGTAAAGAAAAAATTACCATTACAAAAGAAAACTAGTCAGGAAATAGCAAATGTACCCATATTATTACACTTATGAATGATTAATGCTTGTTATATATAAGACACCAACAAAACTATGGAAGCCATGCACATTTAGACATTTCTCATTAGTAAACTATAAAAGGATTGTATTAAATAGTATACTCCTCTAAACGAATTTTAATACTTTTTACTGCAAATTAAGTCTTGAAAATTGCCGAGCATGGAAGCAAACCATAAATTTGTGTGTCGTAAAAAGTGGATTTACGATTCATTTCATTGTGATAGTATTTTGAAAATATAATAAAAAGAAATATGAATTTATAGTCATTGAAATTGAAATTGAAATACAAAGTAAGCACAATAAATTCACTTCAATTAAAAATACAAAAGTTATATTATTAATATATTATTATGATGAATACAAAATAAAAGAAATACAAACGTATATATATATATATACAATGTGATGTGGAAATATAAAATGTAAACCACTGATCATTTAATTATGTACTACTTCAGAAGATTATGAACTTGAAAACTTAATAAATTGTCTCTATTTTTTACATAATACACACGTAAGATACAAAATATCATGTCAGGTGTTATGTGGAATGAATTTGTCTATTTGTTCAGTTTATATAAATTAAGTGTTTACTTATGCAGCACCAAAAATTAAAGCTTTCCTTATTTTAAATTGAAAATTCTCCATTTTTCTAAGGAATGCTCAAAAATCTTTCAAAATGATCTAAGAGATAAGTGTCAAAAACACACCTAAACTATACATTTTTTTTAGTTTCATACCTAAATTATTGAAAGCTTGGAGTTTCATACCTAAACTATCACTTTTTAGTTGAGAAACACACATCTCTCCTTTTATCCACTCTCATCATGGTATGTGTAATACACGCTCTCTCTTTTATTTTAAAGATTTCCACATCACACTTCACGTGGAAAAATATTCAACCTTGACAAAAATAAATAATTATTAGTATTAGTTAAAATTAAAATTAAAAAACTATTATAAAAGAACTTTATAAAATAAATTGTAAAATATTTTTCTTACCCCACACCATTTTTAAATTTTTTTTATTTGTTTAAATTCTTTTTATAAAAGTATTTCATTTTTACTTCATCTCCTCCCCCTCATCAAATACTAATTTAGATATTATTTTATTTTCTTAAAAATATAATTCTACCCATACCACTTAAACCCTCCGCTTTCAAAAAAAAAAAATCATGTGTTTAGATATACATATCGAAAATATTGTTTACTTGCCACCCACAAAACTTTTTATATTTTTTAGTTGTTTATGTTATATTGGTACACTAATTAGATTTTTTTCTAAAATATATGTACGTGCTATCTAACAAAAAATAAGAAAACGTAAAAGAAATAAAAATTAGGGGAAAAATTTAATAGGATTGAGGTAGATTTTTTTAAATAAAATAATATCAATTTCTATCGCGGGGGAGGGGGGAGGAGGGGAGGGGGAGGATGAAATATTGAAATTTTAAAAAATATTTTATAAATGATTTTTTTTATAAAAAAAAGAGGATGGGGTTGTCGCGGGGAGAGGGGTACCCGTGGAGGAGGTGTTGAGTGAGATAAGAAAAATAAATTAATTTTTTATATGGATAGTAATCCTTTAATTTTTAATGTATATTAAATTGGGTTTAATTATTTAATTTTTATCTAGATAAATAAGTTTTATTCATGTGAAATGTCATGTGTCAAAGTTTTTTCATATAAAAGAGAGAGTGCACTAACACACACACTGAGGGTGGTTTTTCAAACTAAAAAATGATAGTTTAATGTATGAAACTGATGTCACACTTATCAATAATTTAGATGATGAAACTAAAAAAAAGTGAAATAATTTAAATGTGTTTTTGAACACTTATCTCAATATTAACGCTAAACTATCTAAATTGGCAATACCAATAATATAGTGCATTGACAACGATCGTAATGAAGAACTCGTAAGAGCCTTACCTCATCAACTCAATCGTACATATAGCACATTGTTAAAAATTTAATTGCCCGCTAGCCCGCTACACCTTTATATATGTCCCTACAATCTTTAGCAACACTGGTTCATGGGCACTTAACTATGATTAGTAAAGACCTTTAGCATTGCTTTACAAAGTTAATATTTAATGCCCCTAAAAGTTATTTGTGTTGTAGTGTATACAGATAGGGTGTACATGATACGGGTTGGTTTCGCGGTTTTTAAAATAATCAAATCAACACAA
>JAJJBR010001572.1:0-19988 GCA_022817965.1 Solanum lycopersicoides | reverse complement strand
CCCATTTATATGAACCTTAATGTGAATTGATCTATGAGAACTAAGGCTAGCACCGAGTGAGTATGGTAAGGGGAAGTAGTTCTAGTTAAGTATGATACTAGAATACAAAACATGCCCTTCATATTCCTTAACCATGTGCCTACATGGGATGTGTCTATATTCTACCATTGGCAAGTAGAACACCTCATCGGAGTAGGATAGAACTCCGGATTCCATGCTTTGCTATCATGGTCTATGTCGGTTATTGTCTATTCTCATCATATGGGATAACCACTAGCATTAGAGAAGTCTATGAAGTTTAGGTGGTGGTATGAGACGCTATATAGACATTGCACAATGGGCTTTGAAGATGTTAGTGAGAGTCCCTAGGTCTTCTTCAAGACCATTATTTGAATGTCCTTATGTGATGAATGTCTCTTAAATGAACTAAGCAATATAATGACTTAAGTTAAGGAAAGAATATTAAATGAAGTAGTACTTATCTAGAGTAGTTAAGGGTTGTCTAGTTAAGGTGCGAAGGGGGCATAAGAATGGTCACTTCTTATCTTACCTAGATAAGTCTTAAGAATGACTCTAGTTAGGGAAGATGTTTGGTGTTGTAGACATGATCTAAGCCTTAGGTAGTCTTAAGGACTATTTAGGTAATCTTGAAGAGTTCAATCATGGACGTTATCTTCTTGATTTACTTGAGTAAGTCTTTTGATAGTCTTTGGAAGGAGAATGTCATATCATCTATGTGTTGGTGTGTTTAGTGAGAATGATTCTATCCTTAGGAGTCTATTGGATCTCTTGAGTGTGTGCAAGGGATTGTATGGGCGATCGTTTCACAACTCACTCAACTGAGACTTAGAATCACCTTTGGTGGAGGAATCTTACCTTGATGTTATGATACTTTGAAAGTGTGTATGTAACTCATTATAAGCAATTTTGAGGGTCGTTTAGGCACATCTAGAGAGGGTGTATGGGCGGTCTCTCTTTGTGTGACTTAAGTGAATCTTAGGATAGCTTTGAGTGAGAAGATTACATGCTATAAGGTGTCTAAATTGATGGAAGGCGAATTCAATGTACAGTGAAGTAATTCACTGTTGCATGGCTTCCATACTTAGTACATCTAATGTTCTAACCCATTCTTTTCCCTTTTTGACTAAAGTGTAGGGAATTGGAAGTCTTGATGTACCATGGATGACGGATAGGTTTATAAGGGTTAAAGATGAAGTATTGGTGAGTCCTCATCGATTCGAGGACAATATCTACACGTTCGGTTAAGTCTTAATGTTTAAGTCTTTATGTTATTGTATTGTATGGGATTAGTCCCAAGTCTTGTATACTCTAAGTTTAGATGGTTCAAGGGTTGTAAAGGTTTAATGTTTTAAATGAAAGTCTTCCTCTTATATATTATTTATGAAAATAAAGTTTTTAATTCTTACACATTTTTATTATGTTATTATGTAATGAACGATACGAGAGGCTTAGATGAGACTTCTTGAAGTCTCATTTGCCTTGTGACGATCTCAAGGATGCTCTAACTTCTAGGGTGTACTTGAGGATCGTGACAGAGAGGTCATGTCATCATGTTTATTTGAATTAATGACCATATTAGAAATCTTATAAGGAAGAATTATGAAGTCGATAAGGAACAAGGCGAACACATAATAATATGCCATTTAATAAATAATCATGAAAGTGCTTCAGATATGATCGTAATGATACATGAGCAATGGAGTTTATAAACTTGTGGAGAAAAACTTCAATTAAAAAGTAATGCTATAAAGAAACAACGAGGGGATGTAACTTTACCTATTCAATCTCTTTTCAGGCTAAAAATAGCCTCACGAATTATGAACTATAATCTATAATCTATACCATATAAATAAATTACATCACACACAAATCGGTAATTAAAGAGTTAAATCACTACAACATTTTGTCAAACATATAGTGAGCCATAAAACTTCACAACATTAACATTGTGGTGTTATAACACCTAACAAGACCTTTTCAATCCAACAAAAGATACTTATAATATATTTAGACACATAACAACTGTTGGGTTTTAAAAGGTGTGAATGGAAAATGAAGAGTTGCGACTTTTATGAAGAGTTGTGACTTTTATGAAAAGTTGTGACTTTATGAAAAGTTGTGACTTTTATGAAAGGTGACGACCTTTCCGAAAGATTGTGACTTTTCCAACGGTTTTGTGAAAGGTTATGACTTTATGAAAAGTTGTGACTTTTATGAAAGGTGACGACCTTTCCGATAGATTGTGACTTTTCCAACGGTTTTGTGACCTTTCCAGTAAGGCACAATAAGAACCTTTTCGCACTATCCTTTGTTTTCTATAAATTGAGGGATTTCCTCTCATTTTAAAAATAGAATTTATGGACTTCTTTTTCTACTACTAAATCTAGTATTCTAAGTGTAGTTTACTGTCGTTGAGTGGCTCGCTGACACCAGTGTTTTGGGTATCAATACACTGGTGATTGAGATCATTCTATTCTGGAAGGACATATTCCAAATCAAACCTCGGATACTAGAGGGAAATAATTTCCTTAAGGGGACACTGTGCATTCAGTGGGCTTGATCTTCTTTCTATTTTTCCAGATTCTGGTATGTGTTATAAATTTTAGATTTGTGAATTAATTTTTGTTAACAAATTTTAGATTTGTGAATTAATTTTTGTTCTTCTATTCTTTTGTTCTTCACTGGTTCATTAAACTTTGGTAACTTCGTATTTCTGCAAAGTTTGTTGGAATCAGTAAGATTCTTTAGACACAGATTAACAACAATTCTTCTTTAAGAAAAATATTTCGCATATTTTTTCTAATCTGTTTCTGGTTCTATTTTCGCTACTAGTTTTAATTTTCTAGTTGTGAAAATGTTCTTAAACTTTGTTGTCTTACAAAGTTCTTCAAAATTTTGTTCTAAGTATGTTAGGAATACAAGATGAACAACAATCTTAAGGAAATTATTATAATGTTAGTATTTTTTGTATTCTAGTGATTCTGATAATCTGATCATGGAAGTTAGCGAAGATAAATGCATTACTTCTCCATAATTCGTTGCTTTGTTTAGTAAGGTTGAAGTGAGAATGTAACAGAAAAAAATATTTGTGGTATTCCGGTTAAAGATCACACCAAGTAACCTTCTTATTATTTATCTAAGGAGAAATAGTAAGAGTTAACAATTTTGATTTTTTATCACGTGTATCTTCGGAAAAAGATCTGCAAACTATATGTTGTGGAATGAATTTTACTTGGCAAATAGTGTTGCCTTTAAAATTCTTTAGCTTGCAAAATGAGATATGCACATATTTGTTTGATAAAATAGTATGTCAAAATGTTATAGTTGGAAGACTATTTGAAAAGAAAATATTTTTATGTGATAATCTAAGAATATATTTTATTCTGTTTGGAGAATTATTATTTTTTTAGTTCTGTACTCCTTGTGAATTTGATTATGTCTGATTATTGTGGACTAAAAAACTTTTGTAGTTTTCTACTGTGAATAGATCAGACTATACAATTTATTTGAAGAATATGAAAACTTCAAATAATAAGTCAGTGTTGTACTTTTGATTTTATATAAACTTCAATGTTATATAGAAATAAATTGTACAAATTTTTTGTTTGTGTAAAGATTGTCAAAGAGAATTGAAGCGATATAAGTCTTTTGTAGAATAATATTTTCAAAAGAGGATTCATACTGCCAATGACATTTTGATAGTCTGGAAAAATGTGGAAAAACTATTTTCAAATACTTGAAAAAAAATTTGAGATCACATTTAAAATGTGGGGGTTCTTTGCTCATGATAAAGATAAAATTAGACTTGGTGTCAAATTTAATTTTGGCGCAAAAAAGATATGAAATTCAGTGATATTTTGTATTATGTTAGACCTACAAAATTCTCGGAGTATATTCCGTAGTGATTGTTGAATTTCTCTATTATTAGTATATGGTGTGACTAGTATGAAACAACCAAATTATATATATACTTGTTCAAAATAATTGTGTTTCTTTATGAAAAAAGTGTCACTTAAAATATTGTGATTTTTCATAAAAAGATATGTCTATTATAATAAAAGTATTTGCATAGACATGTATATTGGTGAATAGTCATTTGTTATGTTTTTGTAAAAGTAACATTTGGACTATATTCCCTTTATTGAACCCGATGAAACTTTGTTCATGGGTATTTTTATAACAATCAAATTGAAAGTTATAGAAAGGTCCTTCTAAAAAGGACATTTGACAAGGTGATGACTCTAAACAATGTTTGTATCACACAAAATTGTAAGAAATAAGAACAAAATATTAGTGAGGAAAAAACTACCTCGCGAAGAGCTTTTCGAATTCAATACTTTATTTGTTCTTACTTGCTTGAGTAAATGTTTGTGACATGAACACTTGGGGCATGTCAATTACAAAACCTTGTAAGGAAACTAATTGACTTAAAATTTTTGTCTAACTTTGAGTGCAATAAATAAAAATGTCAAGTTTTTATGGAATCTAAGTATGTTGAGCATTCTTGTAAATCCGTTGAAAGAAATTCTAACCCTTAGAATTGATTTACACTGACATTTGTGATATGAAGTCAACACCATCTCATGGTGGGAAAAAGTATCTCGTTACTTTATTGACAATTGCATTAGAAATGACTATGTCTATTCGCTGAATGATAAGGATGAAGCAATAGAAATTTCTAGACAAAATAATATCAAAGTTGAAAATCAGTTGGGAAAAAGATAAGAAGTGATAAGAATGGAGAGTATAAATTTCCTTGTGCAGAAATATGTTTGAAAAGTGAAATAGTCCAAGTATTATGTGTAGTATTATTTAATATTATGTTTGGTATGAATTTTGGGTCAATCCATGGATTAGTTATACACCCTATATGGTATTAGAAGGTTTATAACTAATACCTTCCATTTGGTGGTATTAGTTCTAATACCATGGGACTAATCTAGGTAAAGACAAAAATACCCCCTAAAATCCTTTTAATCATTTTGCTTATTTTCTTGATTTTATATTTTACATTTAGATATAATTTTTTGTTTCTAAAATATGAGTTATTTAATCTACTTATTATTAATATAAAATATTGTGATCCGACTAATATGCTAATGTTGATGTATGAATTTAAGAACAATTCATAAGTCAAATATTGTCTCTTAAGGGAATCCCATTAAACATTACACAAGTAGTCTAAACCAAGAGCATATATATATATATATATATATATATATATAAAACATCTCGAGTATAAAAATAGTTTAATTAGTTTTGTTATATCTATTGTTTATTTTTATTTTATTTTATGATAAAGAGTTTTTTTAAAAAAATTTTATTGATACAAAACAAAGTTAAATAAATTTTCTCTATAAATTAGGGATATGCACAAGTATCCCCTCAACCTATGTCCGAAATCTCAGAGACACACTTATACTATACTAAGGTCCTATTACCCCCCTGAACTTATTCTATTAATAATTTTCTACCCCTTTTCGACCTACGTGGCACTATCTTGTGGGCCCAACGCTAGTTGACTTTTTTTTTCAAACTAGTGCCACGTAGGTCGAAAATGGGTAGAAAATTACTTATAGAATAAGTTCAGGGGGGTAATAGGACCTTAGTATAGTATAAGTGTGTCTCTGAGATTTCGAGCATAGATTGAGGGGGGGTACTTGTGCATTTTCCCCTATAAATTATTATAGTTGTGTGACCTTTTGAGATATTAATTCCAATTTATTAAGATGACAATTATTTACTCTCAAATAATTTAAGTTAGAAAATAGTGAACATGACAATGAAGTTTTTATTCTCCTAACTAGTTAAAAATGTTATAAAAAAATAAGATAGTCCGTCAATTATCTACCTTGACCCAATTACATGAAATGAAAAATCCCATAATAACTCAAGGATATAATTGGAAAGAATTTATTTTGTAGAGTTTAAGCACACACAATACTAGTTACGAAACAATGACACTTGATAATAATAATTCCTGCCTTACTAATCCATATATTACCAATTCATGTATTACTAATCTCTGCATTATTGATCTTTGTACTAAACGACCCCTTACTGTACTTGAATGGAAACTAGCTTTCATTTTCATAGTTGAACACTTTCAGATTTGATTTTAATATCTTGAAATTGAAGCTTTTGATGAAAGATTGAATGAAGATTCAATCACTTTTTTTTAATGTGCTTTAAACTAAATTGTTAGATGACTGTCTAACTATATAAAATTGGAAATAGTTCAATCAAGAAATTAACGTTTTTTAAGAATAGCTAGTGCTTAAAAGGACATAGATTGTGTTATTTCATCATAGTTACATTTATTTTACTGCCAACTTCAATGATTAGGTCCGTGATCAACACAGGCTATGATCCTCTGGTATATATATGGAGAATTGTTGAAGATTTGGATAGGGGAAGTTAGAGTTAGTTCGTTAGGTGTACAAAATGTTATAACCTTAAAAACTACTCGAAATATACTGGAGAATTTGGGAAGATCCTATTGGAAATAAATAGTTATCGTTGTTTCAAGTTTTTCACATAAATTTTCTTGTATTGATTTATTATTCACTTTCTTCCTCCACCCTTGGTGAAAATCACTCATCAATTTGGCAATTCAACTTTAACCACGTGGGTATTCCACTTTTGAGTTTTGGACTATATTCTATTGGTTCCTTTTTAGTTGTCTTGT
Organism: Solanum lycopersicoides; assembly: GCA_022817965.1. Classification (NCBI taxonomy): domain Eukaryota; kingdom Viridiplantae; phylum Streptophyta; class Magnoliopsida; order Solanales; family Solanaceae; genus Solanum; species Solanum lycopersicoides. The sequence continues at coordinate 13,279 of JAJJBR010001572.1, read as the reverse complement.
TGTATTTTTTGAGAATCAATTTGTCAGTTTAATTAATTTTTAAAGTCAAAATTAAATTATATTAATTTGATATTTTAAAATAAAATTTTATATATTCAGAACTATACAAAAAAAATACTATTTATGATAATTTTTTTCATAACAATATGACCAAAAAAAAATATATCTTAAAATATTAATCAAAATTAGTGTTTTAAAAGGCGGGGGCGTGAGACGGGGCGTTTTATACAGCATTGGACGAGACGTAAGTCTCATGGATCTACGGGGCGTAGTCTCATGTATATTCAATTTTATAGTTTTATAGTAATAAAATAAACAAAAATAAACCTTTCGATGATTTATGATTTTTATTTGAGATAAGTATTAATAATCAATAATGAAGAAAAAAAATATTATAATTATTATTTGAGAAATATCATTATACAATAGTAAAATAATATGATTTAAAGCAAAAAAATATTTAAAAATAAAAAAACGCCCCCGCGTAAGTTTTACGCCCAGGACTTACGTTTTAATGTTCTGAACTTAGGCTTCAAATTTTAGGACGTGCACCTTTTGGATATACGTCTTTCATTTACGCTCCGGAGCGTTTTTGGTACGCCCCATCTCGAGATTCGCCCTGAAACTTGCTCCAAAAACATTTTTTAAAATACTGATTAAAATTATCTTTTTAACTCTAAAAAAGAAACTATGACAACTAAAAAAACGAACGAAAGTATCCGAAAGCTCAAGAAGAAGGGAAGTGAGTTACAATGTATCATCAAATCTAAAGGCACTCATGCATTGTCTAGTGTCCAACTAGGATGACAACTTAGCTTTATTATTAATTCAAGAAATGTAGAAATCCTTGGGTGGAATTTGCAATGACAGATAGGAAAATTCTTTACTTGGGATAAAGATAAAAAGGGGCTGATCCCAAAGTTTATCTCCTCAAGAAAAGGATATGCAAAGAGGAGAGAGCATAAAGTGTGTATTGGGCATAAATTGTGTATAGAGAAAGGCATAATGAAAAGATAATAGGGTCCCCAATCACTTTTTCCCTTTCATCTACTACCAATGTTAGTGTACAAGTTAACATTGAAAAACAAATACTACTAAACATGCATTTATAATACGAGTACGATAAAAATAACTTTTAGTGATAATAAATATTCACATTCATAAAAAATATTAAAAACTTTACCGACGTTAGTTAATTGTTATTAGACTCAATATTGTTATAAACTTTAGAGATATTTATATATATAAAAAAAAGATATTAATTGCCTTTGAAAATATATTTAGCGACAATTAAAACACTAAAACTGTTAATTATTTGCTGCTGAAAAATTATTTTTAATATAGAGTAATTCAATAAGATTTTATCAGTCACTCTATATATAAGAAGCTACAAAAATAAATAAATAAATTAAAACTTGTTTTACTCCTAAAATGTTTATGTAAAACACGATAGTGAGACTGCTTCACCCTCAACTAAAGGTTTTGGATTTAAACATGGATATGAAAAAAATCTGGTTGAGAGCGTCACCTCCTGAATAGGCCCTGCATTGCGCAATGCAAATTTAATAGAGACTCCAATATGGACTCTTGACACCGAGCAAAAAACACAAAAAATAAAGTAAAACATGACTATGTAGTCACCACTTTCTGCAGTGCGTAGGAGGGAGGTAAATTCCAAAGCTTTAAAGCAAACATCATATCTTTTCTATCCAAAAGGAAGCATATATTAATGTTCAACTTTCAGAAGGAGCCTCAAACAAGAATGAATAAGATTCTTGTAATGGCTAAAAAGTCTATAAAAGCAAATACCACTTAGCATCACAAGTTTCTTCAATCACAATTTGGGCCTAAAAATGAAACATTCCATGACAACAAAATGCTTATTTTTTGTACTTTGTGTTGCAACATTTTGTCAAGCAAATTCCCAAGATACTAACACAATGCCACCAGCAAGTTTACTCTGCATAAGTGAATGTAATACATGTCCTGTTATTTGTTCTACTCCACCACCTTCCCCTATCAAACTCAACCCACCACCCTCACCATCAACATCAATACTTCTACAAACACCACCACCACCACCACCACTTTTCGCCCCACTACGCCCCTCACCACCATCCTCTCATTCACCATCACCACCGTCCTCGTCGCAGAAAGAACCTAAATCTCCTCCACCATCTTACATGATATACACTGGTGCTCCTCCTCCTCCTCATACTTCTAATTGTCCTCCTAATATTAACAATATACCATCAACTCAGGTGCCACCAGTACAGAAGAACTATACTTATCCTTACTACTATTATTTTGCTTCAGAAGCAACTTCAATTCCACTTTTTCATGGCTCCATTGTTTTGGGATTTTGGGTGGTTTACCATTTAATTTGTTGGTGAAAAGAAAAGCAGGGGATTCTTGAAATATGAAAATGGTATATGTATATTTTGCATTCTAGGATATATATTTGACTTAATTGATACTCCTGTTATAATTGTATTTAGTAATTCATCTATTGAAATTGGGTACACAACATCAATAGAAGCAATGTTCATCTAAAGATTAGATTGTTCCTCTACTGTCAAATACAAAGATTGGATCAGAATTTTCAACAAATGAGTTTAAAATACAAAAAAGTAAATATATGAAGAAGTTAAAGAAATTCAAATAAATTTTAACTAAATATAATTAATTTATCGAAGAGAAGATAAACCCCCTTTGATCTGGCCTCGGTGCGAATGCACGTTGCTATAAGGGTGTCATTGCTAAAAAAAAATTAAAAAAATACATATATTTGTAGATAATAATAAATAAAAAATGATGTAAAATAGGTATAGTAAATAATGTTAGATGAAACTAATATCAATTATTTATTCGATGATGGTCGTTATCCAAAAGGGAAAGTACTATGAAGCATTGTGATTTGTGAACAAAGTAATATCTTAGGCCACATTTGTATATGAGATATGAAGTTATAATATAAAATTAAACATCAGTTATAATATAAAATTAAACGATGTTTAATTGAAATTTTATTTGCACATGCATTTTAGATTACATAAGCTTTTTTCCTTCATAATCATGAAAGCTTCAAAAGTTATGAAAACTATCAAAATTTCTCAATTTTACCTCAATCTTACAAAATGAAGAAATTATAATTCATAATCAAGATATATTGGGATATCGTAAGGCTTGGATTGTCACATATTTTCATGTTCTTTTGTAAAAAGATGTTTGTGATTATAAACTTTCAAATACGCATGGTTTTATAAAAATCAACTAAGCAGTAGTCAACAACGATAGACTCTAGTAGTAACTAATTATTCTTTAATATAGTACTTTTTACATGGTACACACATTCTCTTTACATTGAGTATTAGTCTTCTTTTTATGCAAAATTTAAAATGACTGTCTTTTTTATACAAAATATATACGTAGGTTCAATTTTACATTTAATAAAGTTGAAATCATAATCATATGAAGAAAGTTTAGGGTTTCCGGGGGCTGTTTTGATCTTGAAAACCTAAATTGCATGGGTTGATATGAGTGTCTTTTTAGAGTTTTGGGGCTTACTGTATACTACTTCCTCCATTTCAATTTATATGTCCTACTTTCCTTTTAAGTCCGTTTAAAAAAGAATGTCTCTTTTCTTTTTTGGCAACTCTTTAATTTCAACTTTTCACATAACATGTTTAAGACCACCAGATTAAAGGACAATTTGGTACTTTCTACATATCTTTAAATTAAGACCACAAGATTCAAAAGTATTTTTTACTTTCTTAAACTTTATGCCAAGTCAAAACAGGACAACCAAATTGAAACGGAGGGAGTAGGTTGTACACCTAAGTGTAGAGTTAACCTTTACATATCAGGCAAAAAAATGAAAAACAGCAATGGTGGAAATTTCCACTCCAACTGTTAAGTCAACCTCAAAATTTTCAACCAAATTTAAAAAAGAAAAGAAAGAAAAGATCACATATTTTTAGCATGGCCTGTGTGTCTATTGGAAAAGAAGCACATTATAATATATTTTATTCAGTTCCAAGAGTCCTCACCTCATAAACTATTTCCTGTCCATTCAAGTCTTAATGGCCGCATATAAACACCAACTTAAACTGATCACTTACAAGAAAGATAGCAAACAGAGTAAAAGCATATTCATGTAGCTTAACAGGTAGCACCTAGAGATAAATACTGGACAAAATCAGTTGCTCACGAAACTAGATGTTAGACACCATTTGTATTGTAATATAGCAATGTGTTAAAAGAAGGTTAAGAAAAACATGGAAAGATATAAGATTAGACCTGCACCTTGAAGGAGATGGTGAACGATTTCTTGCACTCCCGTTCTCTGAATAAACCGAAGATAAATGACAAATGATTAAATTTCTTTTTCACAAAGGCAAAGTGAAAGAAAATTGGCAAAGCTTAACTAAATGAATCCACGTGGGAAATGAATTGTATACAACTATACATGTAAAACTATGATGCACAAGGACTAAATAGTTGCAGACCTATAAATGTACAAATTTGCGCAATCTACATGGTGCAAACATTCTGATCTGTGGTAAGTTGTGGATGGGAATGAAATCCCAGTGGATGAAGAGACGAATATTGATAATCTACTACACGTGTTCAATTGCAAGGTTAGAGCTCTTCTACCAATCTGGAGTTGCCCCTAGGTGCATGTAACAAGGACCAAGCAACATAGAAAAGGTGATAGAAAGACTAAAGAAGAGAATCACAAAAAGGCAGAAAAGATATTTGTCAAAAGATGGCAAGGAAGTATATTAAGAGCACAATGTCACGCATCCTCACATATTTCATATCCCTGTTACAAACACTGGTTAGTGTAATGTGTATCTGAAAAAACTTCAAAGAAACTCTTTATGAGATTCCAGACAAGCCAGAGAAGTTTCACTTGGTTAGTTGGGAGACTGCTACAATGCCATAGAGGTTGGGAGGCCTCAGGTTGAAAGACCTACATGTCTTCAACGGAGCAGTAAGAGTGGTTATGTAAATTCGAGAGAGGAGCACGCTCTATGGAAGAAGATGATAGCAGAAAAATATAGTACTAAAAACATTCCTACCCCTTTTCTGTGCTGGTTGTGGAGAATTATTGTAGGGGGGGTGGAAAGAGTTCACTAGTAACATCACATTAAAATTAGAGGACAGGAGAGAGTCAGCTTTGGGGGTCAAAGTTGGTGTGAGGATAATAGAGTGAGGACCACTTTTCCCAATAAACCAAGGTTCATACCACATGGAGATGATAGTTTAACAGATCCAGAGCCAAAAGTGAGATTTCACTGGGACCGAGGCTTTGGAGGACCCATCAAGATTAGCAGATATCAGAATTTACAGAAGTCTAATCGAATTGCATCACAAACAAGGATTCATGGAGGTTGGGGTGGGAAGAAATGGAAGGTTCTTAGAGAAACCAACATAACAAGCTTTTGATAAGGGAAAAGGCAGGCTACGCACACATTTTGGTTTGAATTCCCAGGACGCCCAGGAAAACATATACTTGGTTTGTACCAACTTAAGTGGTCTTAACAGATAAAATTTAAGAGAACACATATGTAAACTGGTGTTCTATGACCAAGAACTCAGGTGAAGATGTGGATCATCTCCTTTAACATTGTCAGCTAGCAACTTGATTTTGGTGTGATAACTTTGAGATGGTTTGGAGTTAACATGTCAACACCAGATACTATGAAAGAGGCATTGTTCCGCTAGGCTTTTAGAGGAATGGCAAAAAGAGGCATGACGTGGGATGTAGTTCTACTAACACACACATGGGTCACATGAAAAGAGAAATAAGAGAAGTTATGAAGTGATAGAACATGATTTGTTCCATTCGAAAAATAGTCTATTATTTGTAGTTTCATTTTGGTGCAGCCATAAGCTTCTAATTTATATACAAGATCTGGTGCCATTCATAGAACACCGTATTTTGTCTAGGGTCTCTGCCTTTTGGAATACCACTTGTACAGTGAAGCTTTCTCCATCACCAGTAAAATTTACTATAATTAATAAAGTAAGTTCAGTTAACTGCATTATTTCATACAAGTCAACCAACAGTCCGCACAATGAAAGCATACTTAGCAGCACCGCAAAATGCCTTTGAATTTTCAAGATAATCGAAGAAAATGCTTGGTCAAACGAGTTTTTACAATACAAATAAAACGAGACCACATTGTGCAAAGTGCTTCAGTAGTACTTTTAGTATTCGAATTTAGATAGATGTTTTTACCACTGAGTAACTTCTGTTTGGGTGTCGGATCGCCAAGTTCTTTCCTCCTTTTTAGTATCTGCTGACGCATTCGTGCATCAAAGCCATCCTCATCTTCATCACTGTTGTCAAGGGATTCTTGAAAACCCGCTTCTGATTCTTTACGAGACGCTTCCTTCTTTGATCCCAAAGCTTCTCTGATGGTCAACTGCACATCCCTTGTTGATTTTCCTTCAGATGAGTCCTGCATAAGTAGTTTTTCCTCTGTTTTATTACTCTGAAACATAATAAGTAGTGAAAATAGGTAGGCTGGTGCAGTATACTCCCACTATGCACTGGATCCAGGCAGGCCAAACAAAATTGAGTCTATTGTATGTAGTCTTACCTTGCACAAGAGACTGTTTCCATGACTTGAAACCTTAACCACATATAAATTATAATAATCGGCCAAACCACATTGAGGGGTCGTTTGGTACAAAAATTAATAATGCAGGAATTAGAAATGCTGGGATTAGTAATGCAGAGATTATTTTTACCAAATGTTTGGTTCATTGTTTCCTACCTCATTTGTGTTTGGATTAAAACTTTATAAAAAAATTCTTTCCAATTATACTTTGAATTACTATGCAATTGGGTTAAGGTAAATAATTGTTGGACAATATTATTTTGTTATGGCCTCTAACTAGCTATGAAAAGAACAATTCTATTTGTCATCTTAGTAAATTGATCGCTTACAAAATGTCAATTTTCAATTTTAAAAAAGATAAACTATCAACTTTTAAAATTGAGAAGACGGTAAACAATAGTAAAATTGAATAAACCATCTACATTTACACATATGTATTCAATTTTATATATTGTTCAAAACACAAATAATTAGAAAACCTCACAAACATATATATATATATATATATATATATATATATATATATAGTAACAAACAACTCTCTCTAAATAATTTATAAGCTAATTTATTTATATAAATTTACTAGCACAAACATAAAACATAAAATCAAGAATAAACAAAATAATTAAAATGGTTTGAGGCATATTTTTGTCTTTAATAGACTTATCCCATGGTATTATATCCAATGTATTACTAATACCTCCAAATGGAAGGTCTTAGAAATACATCGTATAATACCATGTCAGAGGTATAACTAATCCATGGATACATAGACCCAATTTCCTACCAAACATAGTATTAAATAATACCATAATACATGGACTATTTATTTTAATGCAGCCTACCAAACGACCCCTGAGTCTATTGGAAGTAGTCTTAGCTTGCATTTTTGCAGGACACTGTTTCCATGACTTGAAATCGTAACCTCATCTAAACAATATATTATCTATGAAAACATCATCAAAAATAATCTGGTGCTAAGACAGCTTGCTTAACAAAAATTCCAAAAGCAACACTGATTCAGGATACGACAATGACAACAAAATCCAAATGTGCTGACCATGATGCTGAGAGCGACACACATTATCTTACAATTCCAAGGTTTGAGATGTTGAAGGGGAAGTCATTTGGAACAAAATAGGGGACAAAACTGTAATCAGCACAGCAATAACGATGATTGCACCTCCAAGCAATGATTCGAATAGGATATGACAGTGGTTGAATATGGAATGGGAGCCACAATTATTACCAATATTTTTTGTGAACAAAGAGTATCCAGTTTTATTAATAAATTATTACAAGGAACAGACGAGAAAGGATCCAAGCGGAGCTATTTGTGTTAAATCTGGAGGAAATGTTTTTTTTTTGAAATAGATAACTTTGTATTCACACAAAAGAGCTCATCAAGGAATTGATGAGGAGGGATTTACAAACCTCCAGGGAGTGCCATCATTCTCGAATCCAAAAAAATTCAAAAAAATTTACAGTCGGACTATAAGCTCCTCTAAACTATGTACTTCCCCCACTAAATCTTGCTTACACCAAAAAAACAGAAGGCTAAGACATCTCATCTTGATCATCTGGGAACTGCTAGTCCTCCCTTCAAAGCACCTTTCGTTTCTTTCTTTCCATAGTGACCACCAAATGCAAGCGGTACATTTTTCCACCAATCTTCCTTTGATCCTCTTTTCCCAATTCCTTGCCATTGTGTTAGTACCTCAAAAGTGGTTTTGGGCATTGACCAATCGACCCCGAGCATACAAATGAACGTGTTCCACAGATCTGTAGCCATCCTGCGATGCAAAAATAAGTGGCCATTTACTTCAGCCTCTTCTTCACACATATAGCACCTCGAGCAGATCTGTATACCTCTTCTTTGTAGTACTTCGTGGGTTAGACAAGCTCTTCTAATTACCAACCAAGTGAAGCAAGCAACTTTTAAAGGAATCTTAATCTTCCATATTAATTTCCAGGGCCAAACTGTTGTCAAAAAATGGTTGGTGTTCCTTTCCCAGTAACAGGACTACTGTAAAAACTCCCCTGCTATGCAATTTCCAAACCGGTTTGCCGTGCTCTGCATTGATGCCAAGGAACGGGTTCAAGGCCTGAAGTAGTGTTGTTACTCTTTCAACCTCCCAATCATTTAGACCCCTTCTAAACATAAGGTTCCAGCCTTGAGGACTCCACATTTGCGCTATCATGTCGTTCTGTTGTAAGCTAATAATGTACAAGTCAGGAAAAAGTGTCCTCATTTTCACATCTCTTAACCAGATCTCATTCCAGAACCTGATCTTCAAGCCATTCCCCACTCTGAAGGTCACCTGCGCATTGAACTCATTCCACATTCTCCATAGTTTTCCATACTGAGCATCCAAAGGTACCATTCACCTCTTCAGTTATCCAATTGTTCTGTAGGCCATATTTCCCAGCTATGAACCTCCTCCATAAAGCTGTATCTTCGCAGCAGAATCTCCTCAACCATTTTTGCAGCAAACTAGTGTTCTGAGTACTCAAATTCTTAATTCCCAGACCTCCTTGTGCTTTGCTCGTTATTACCTCTTTCCATTTGACCAGGTTGTATCCTTGCTTCCCTGTGTTCCCTTGCCGGAGGAACACCTTTCTCAACTTGTTGAGTTTCTTTCCAATACTTTTTGGTAGTGGAAAGAGACTCAGCATATAAGTTGGAAAGGCATCCAGAACTGATTTTATGAGAGTCACTCTACCTCCCAGTGATAAATATTGACTCTTCCACCTTGCCAACTTCCTTTCGCTTCTCTCCAAGGCTTCACTCCATACTTCTAAGTCTTTGTTCTTGGCTCCCAAGGGCATCCCCAAGTATTTGGTGGGAAGAAAAGCCACTTGGTAGCCTAGGTTGTCGGAGGCCTTGCATATTATTGACTTGATTAATTGGGAACATGCAACTCTTCTGCCAGTTCACATGTAAACCTGAAATGGCTTCAAATATGGTTAGTATTGCCCTCAGATGCCTAATCTGTGACACTTCTGCACCACAAAACACACCACAAAACACAAGAGAATCATCTGCATACAGTAGGTGTGTGATCTCCATGTTATTAGCTCTGTTAGCATATGCACCAAACCCTTTTATCCACCCCAATTCATTAGCCTTTCTAACCATGTAGTTGAGTCCCTCCATTGCTAGAAGGAATAAGAATGGGGACATGGGATCTCCTTGTCTCAATCCCCTTTCTGATTGAAAGAAACCTTCTGGACTCCCATTTATAATGATTGAAAACTTCACTGTTGACACACAAAACTTGATCCAATTCACCCATTTTCTCCCAAACCCCATGTCACTCAGAACTTTAAATAGGTAGTTCCAATTTACATGGTCGTATGCCTTCTCTATGTCCAGTTTGCATAGGATACCTGGTATCTTTTGCTTTACCCTTGAGTCCACCAACTCATTAGCCCATAAAGAAGCATCCATTATCTGTCTATCCTTCAAGAAAGCCTATTGATGCTCGTTAATCAGTCTTCCCATAATTGTTTTCATTCTTTCCGTGATCAACTTAGCGATCATTTTGTACATTCCACCAATCAAACTTATTGGCCTTAAATCCTTGAGTTCCTCTGCTCCATACTTCTTTGGGATTAACGCCACAAAAGTGGCATTCAAGGATCTTTCAAACACTTCATTCTGATGGAAATTATGAATTGTTTGCATCACATCATCCTTTATGATCTCCCAGCACTCCTTGAAGAAACACATAGTAAAACCATCTGGGCCGGGGGCTTTGTCCCCATCACACAATTTGAGAATGTGTATCACTTCCTTTTCTCAGAATGGTCTCTGCATCCATTCTTGCTCCTCTTGACTTATTCTGGGGCAGTTCATCATCACAAAAGGTGGCCTCCAGCTTTCTAATTCGATGTATAGCTTTTTGTAGAAATCTGTTATATGCTTTTGATTTCTTTCGGGTCTTTGCTCTCCTCCCCACTAATAACCAATCTATCGATGGTGTTGTATCTCCTATGTGTTGTTGCCACTCTTTGAAAAAACTTGGTATTATTATCTCCTTGCTTTAGCCATAATACTCTGTATTTCTGTCTCCACTTGGATTCTTCATTCTTTGCTAACTCTTCTAGCTCAGCTAGGATCGTTGCTCTAATAATCATCTCATCCTCTGTCAACATTCTGTCATTGTGAATCAAATCGATCTCAGCTTAGCTCATTTAGTAGCCTATTTTTCTTGTTGATGAGTTCCCCAAATGTTACACCGCTCCATTGAGTTTCTGCTTTAGCATCTTTAATTTCATGCTAAGTTTGAAGTATGGGCATCCTTCCACGATAAAACCATTCCACCAGTCCTGAATTAAATCTTTGAAACCCTCTAAATTAGTCCACCACTTTTCGAATTTGAAGTACGACTTCCTTTGTTCCCATTCACCACATTGTAGCATAATGGGGCTGTGGTCAGATATAACTCTAGGCATAATTTGTTGTCTAATATTCCTGAATTGTTCTTCCCACTCAGTTGAGTAGATAAACCTATCCACCCTAGCAGCACTGTGATGGTTAGGTCCTCTGAACCATGTGAAAATCCCACCCTTTAGACAAGCGTCATGTAATTCCATGTCCTCTATCCACCTCGAGAAATCACTCATGACATTGGTTAATTTTCCTGCATCCTCTCCTTTCTTTTCTGTCATTGTTCTAACAGTGTTGAAATCCCCACAGGTGACCCACGGACCTCCACATAACTCCCTTACTGCAGCAATTTCTTCCCAGCATTCTAATTTTTCAGTTCTAGTATGTGGAGCATACACACCCGTGAGAAACCAGCAAAACCCATCTTGGACAGCTTCGAATTTGTATGTAATTGAGAATTTGCCTTCCTCTACACTACTGTCCACCCAAATTCTTGAGTCCCACGTAATCAGGATCCCCCCACTGCTGCCATCGGCTTCGATATACCCACACCTCATCCATCTACTGGCCCACAATTGTTTTGCAATCTTATCTACATCCTTGTTGATTTTTGTCTCTTGAAAGCAATAAACATCAGCTCTCCATTTTAGTAGAGAGCTCTTAACCAGATTCCTTGTTGAAATCCTGTTAATCCCCCTAACATTCCATGATAATATATTTACTTTCATTTGAGAAGTAGTGGCTGGACTCTCCCTCTGTTTCTTACGCCTTGAACTTCCTCATTCAGATCTGACTGCAAATTCTTCAGCTCATACTTGCCAATTCCTCTATGTCGAGAAGTTGTTGCTTCACTATTTTCCCCTTTCTTCTCCATCCCCCTCTTTCTTTCATCAAGCTTCATCAGTAGTGCATGTGTTTCTCCCCTAAAGCCTTCAAACGCCACTCCGTAAGTTCTGCTGAGTTCCAAAATATGTGAACTTATCCAATTGGATGCTTCGACCTCTGCATCTGTCTGGTCACCAGGACTTTGTATGGATACCGGCTCAACATCGTGAATCGGCTGGATTTGCAAGCCTTCTGGCGATTTTTGTACTCCTGAATTCTCCCCACCCTCCTTAATTTGGTCGATCTCCTTTGCTTTGTTTCGACTTGGTTCAGCAACCTCTTTCATATGATTAATCGACTCTCCGTAATTAAGATTTGCAGAGCTAATGATGTTCTCCACCGTATTCGCTTCTTCCATTTGGTTGTACGCATGTAGGAACTGATACGCTAGTTCCTTGATGTTCTTTAACCCTTCGAGGAAACTCCCCTGCGTATCGCATATTATGTCCAGCTTTTATTTAAAAGACCCCATTTTTTAGTTTGCTCTGGCCCAAGCCTTTGAGCTGGGTTTTGTTTTGACTTGGGCTCGCCCCGGCCCATTCCTTTATTTATTTTCAAAATCTGCCGATGCTCTTCTGCCAAAACACGTGATTCCCCTGCTATGTCTGTTGCTTTTTGACTTTGCAGGAGGTTCTCGTCTTTACCCAGTCCCCCTTGTATCCGCTGGGTAATGACTTCAGAATTCCGATCTTCACCGGCAAACACCCTTGCCGGCGATTCGGTCCAGATTTGCATCGTATAACATATTTCACCCCATCAATAGTCACCTCTTTGGGTATTTTGCTCCATCTCCTTTGATTCTGATTCTTGCCCACTTTAGATGATTTCTCAATTGGGTTTCCTCTTCTGTCTCTACCCACCCTCCGCAAAAATCTCCGATAGCCTTGAAAATTTTCTGGTCCCAGAATTGCAAAGGTAACCCTAAAATTCTTACCCAGGTCGAGCTTTTTGTACCCCCTCTCGCTTCTCGTACCTATCGTCGGATTCCACCTTTGGAGGGTAACTGGCTTATTTCTCCACTCCCAGTCTCCTTCGATCACTTGCTCTGTTGTAAACAAACTCAAATAAGAAGAGTCCATTGCCCATTTCATAAATGTTCAGACTGTGTGTCTGTTTCCATAGTCGCTTGGCCCATCCCCTGACTTCTGCAAGAGTCGTTGTTTCTCCGACTCTAGGTTCAAAGACACCCACCAAACTCCTCTTTAGCACTTCACTGTGCTCCTCTGGATAAGTAGCATTATACATATTAGAGCAACATTGTAGTAATTTTGGAGAGTTGGATTATAGTGAGCCAAAGTCTAATACATAAGACACCAAATGTGACAACAATGACAGGTAGGCTAATATACAATCATCCTTGTTAAGTTCA
>JAJJBR010001571.1:0-17355 GCA_022817965.1 Solanum lycopersicoides | reverse complement strand
ACTCGAGAACTTAAAGGCATTTCTTCTCTAAAGATTGTTCGACTCATGGGGTTCATGTGGAATTATGGCATGAAAAATTCAATTTAAGAACTTCATGGGTAACATGTAATAATAACTTGATTAGGAATCAATCTTAATATGAACTATGAACTCAACACTTAAAGTCTTAGAACTTGAAGATACCACTTCTCTAAAAGATGCTCAACTTACTAAGTTCATGCGGAATTATGGGTATGAAACAATTCGACTCAAAGGTCTACATAACTACATGGAACTCATGTATATGACTCTTCCATTCTCTTGTTTACTTCCGCAAAACTTAGTTCAATCAATGATGGATCTCAAGCAATTCACAATTTAACTTGAGAACTTTCTTAAACTCTACTCTTGACTCTCTCTTGAATGTGAATTATGAATTCAAGAATTATGGTTCATGACATGGATGATCTAGGTGATATTGTATACTTATGAATACATTCTCCTCACTTCATGCTCACTTACTTGAGTCTTGAAACAAGTTACTATAAGTTGTAGAAGACTCCTCAAAAGAACTCAAAGAGACTCTCTCAAAAGGTTCGAAAGAACTCTCAAAACTTAATCTTGACGTTTCCTAGAATTTGAATTATTGCTTTAAGGTTACGATACATGTTATGAATGATTCCCAAGTGTTTATAAAGTATTTTAAACTGTTTAGAATCAAAAGGAGTGAAGATACATTTTAAATGAGCTCAAACGAAACGACTGAGGGCAAACTAGAGGGGCCAGGTGACCTTGGGCTATGGGTGGCGGGGGCTCCAACCCTGAAGGAAAGATATGGGTTTGGGGCGCTCTGGCAGTCACACCATGCCAGGCCCCAACTCAAAAAATTTTGCCACACAATTTTGCTCCTTTTCTCACCCTAAATCACCTAAATTCGAACGGTTTCTTCCCCAATCACTTGGATTCGATTACTTAACTTAATTACACTCTAATCTACTGGAAACAACACCAAAATTACTCAATTTGATCTCAAGGAATCATCAAAACTCCAACACAATAAGATTTATAATGAACATCAAGAACACCTTTCAAGAACTCATCAACAACTCTAGTCTTTAAACTTTAAGCATGAAATTTCGCTAAAGAAAAATACATGATTGGCGGTGGATGAAATAAAACAACACTATGGAAGATTTCATACCTCTTAGGTATTAAACCCGTGGTGAAAATCTGCAACTAAACTCAAGAACGTCGATGAACGCCTTCATCCTTTCATCTTTTCTCCTCTTTTCTCTTCTTTTCTCTTCTCGCCTCTTCTTGAACACTCAACTAAAACCTAAGTGTAATTTAGGATTATGAAACTAACTCTAAAAGGATTATAACCCTAAAATATGACTAAAAATGAATTAAATCTGATTGGGTAAGGAAAGGACCAAAATACCCTCACTATTTTCAGCTAACCTTCCTTAACTGGACAGACTAACTTCAAAAGGTCATATATCACTCATCAGAACTCGAAATTTAGCAAACTCAGCGTCTTGGAAAATTAATTCAAATATATTTCCTATGGTATCTTGTAGCACACCTAAATTATCCCGTGCTACGAGTATGGTGTTTTAAAGTTTAACCAAAACTCGTACTTAACTTAACTTGCAAAAATTCAGATTTTGCTATTTCCAATTTAATTCTTTTAGGAACTCTTGGTGCTAAATCTTGTGAACTGAACTTAATACTTAATAATTTTTAATTCCTTGGTAAAATCTCGCTCACTACGAGGAACGGTTCGAGTCTTAGTTTAAAAGAATTTTCCAGGTTGTTACAATATCTCCCCATTGGATCATTCATACTCGAATGACGACTGAACTCGGTATAGAATGGTTTGCTCTTACTAAGGTCTATGTCTAATGGTATGCTCTTACCATATTCAAGATTAACTAAAATCTTTAAGTTTTGATCTATACTTCTCTATAGGGAATTCTCATCTCAAATTATTACTCTTTATCACAATATTCAAGCTTAGTAATCTAACAACTCCATGAACTCAAAGAAACTCTAAAAGATATCACCCAAACTCTTTGGAAATTATTAATATCTTACTCTTAAGCACTTGACTTGATTTCTTATCTTATCATCTCCCCCTTGGGTCTAAAGCAAACGCTTGAAAGCTATGGACCTATTCCACTTCTCTAACTGGTGTACATTCTCTTAATGCTCTTTTACTCTTGTGACTTATCCATACCACTGCCCTTATCTAAAGGTTAGGTTCTCTACTACTCGCATTCATTGCAACAACCATCTCAATCCCTCACCTATATTATGTCAAATCTACCCATCAAATCTCAAGACTAACATCATCATCCTTTTGTTGTCATTCTTTTGGATCATGACACTCATCTCAAATTCAAGCTTAATGTTTATTACTAAGCCCAAATGTCAATACGATTGCTCACCTACTATACCATACCTCATTACTACTACGACAATATGGAAAAACTTGCCCACTAAGACTTCATGACAATTAGCCAATCCTTACCTCTCAGTCTGCATACTCGAATTAACCTCACATTCCACTTCAAAACTTAAGTATTTCTTACTCACTTAATTCGCATTATCTCTTAAATAACTCTATCATCCTCTAAATACCATGAGGTTCTCCTTTCAAAATTTATAATCCTAGATTAATCTATCGCATTATGAATACTCTGTCTCTTCTATATATATTCACCACTTACACTTGGTCATTACTAACACAATGACACACCATCATAACCCCTTTCTAGTAAGGTATACTCTAACTCATTGACTTGTAACACTTACTCTACCTCTTATCCCGATCCCTTCACAACTCATCACTTCTTAGTCTTCCACAAGGGAAACTTTTCATTAATAATTTATTAGGTGCATGACTATGCCAACATAGTTTGCCAAAACACCATCTCCTTTTCATAGATGTCTATACCTCTGCATACATACTTTCCTCTAACTATGGCTCTTTCACTAGTACTGCTCATGATCTGATAACTCATGCTACTCTTTTGGGTGAAAATCATACCCAAGCTCTAAACATACTCTTTTAGAAGGACTTCAACTGAAACAAGGCTTAAGGAAAAGAGTACAACTCGCTATTAGCTCAAACACACGATTCATGTGAATATGAGTGCATTACTCTGAAACTGAACACTTAACTTACTCTTTGGCTTCTCTTAAGCCCATCTAGAGTCTCATGACTTTCTCAAAACTCTTTCTAAGAAAAACTCATCCATAAGGATCTTTGAACTTCACTTTTCAACCACCTCTAGTATGATGGGTAGTCAAATGAATAGAGAACGCACGAGTTATAATAAATCTCTATGAATTATCTCTATTGCACGATTAAGAGAATGAAAGAAAGAAAACTTTTCTTAAATGTCTATAGTACCTCATTCATAGAACTGGGGCCCTCACAACCATAAATAAGATCCTATTGACACGGATTCATAGAAACCCTTCGACGCTTAAACCTTTGCTCTGCTACCAAGTTTTTCAAGACCCGAGCCTACACCCTGGACGTGACCGGTAGTCAAAGAACATTGCTGGTCCCCAAGCGAACCCTCATCCTGACTGACTACAAGCGGAAGACTTAATTAAGCATACAAAGCTTTAAAATATATTAAAATCATGAAACTCAATTACAATGCTTTAACTCAAATGAAAACTTTGAATACAAATAATATATTCAACTATCCATTAAATAGGAAACTTTAGTCTTTAAAAAAAATTTAATAAAATAAATGATTAATACAAACTCTTCAACTATGCTGACTATCTATGAAGCCTCTAACTGGCAAGGATGGAAGTCGGTACAAGACCCACGACCTCCTAACTAAACTGAAGGTAAATGAAATCCTCCGAAAGCAAGAACGCTCACATAGCTAATTCAAACTCTCGGATGTATCAACGAAACTCATGTTGATGATCCTGTATACCTGTGTTTGCAACATGAGAAGATGAAGGCCAATTGGCTCAGTACGTGGAATGAACCAACATGTAAGGGGAATTCTAAGGGATAACATAAGCTTGATACTTGAATAAAAAAGAAACATACTTACCTCTTTTCAAACTCACTCAAGTCAACTCAACTCAACTCAACTCAAGAATAAGATACTCAACTCAAGGATTAGATACTAAACTTCAATGATATGATACTCGACTCATTGAAGCACAAATTAATACAAGACACTCAATTCTGATACTCAACTGAACTCACTTTAATATAAACAGTTTAAATAAGTGCAATATAAAGAAATGTTGTTTAAAAACATGATGTCAACTCTGTGTGTATAACAAAGATGTAACATAACTTTTAAATGTATATGAAAATACAATTAACTGATGTATATAAAAATACTATAACTTATGTGGGAGTTTCTCTAACCGACAACCATCACTAAAGAGCTATAGTGATGATACACTGTTACTCAGCCCACGCTGCCCGGCAATCCCAACCTTGCCAGAGTATAGGACCTGAACTCCCTAATGGATCCACTAGTAAATAATGAAAAGAAATCATCTAAAAAATATGACCCTTTCTACCCATGATGGCAACATGGTTTATGGGGGCTGTGAATTATCTCAACTCTCCCCCATATTAGTGCTCAACACCACTCCCAAAAATATACTGGCTCTTATATTTAAAAACATACTGATTAGTGCTCAAAAATACTTAGCTCAAAGGCTATCTTGGAAATCTTAGTTTCCCTGCTTGCTTCTTTTAGAAAGCTATAGTTCTTTTCTGAAAACTTGCCCTAAGGCTCCTTTGGAAATCAGAGTTTCCTTACTAGTTAAATGTTAAAACATTTTAAGTTCCTTGGAAATACTTAGTCTCCTTATACCTCTAAAGAAAAGAACTTCAACTTACTCTTTACTTAGCCTGAAACTTGAGTCTTAAAAACAAAGTTCAAAATGTTTAAATAAGACTCTTTGAAACCTTTAAAAACTTTACTTTATCTTACTTTTGAACTTTAGACTTGACTCTTAACTTCCTTGAATTGAAGTATGGATTCAAGGTTCACGATCTCATGTTTATTGTTGATTTCATGATTTTCAACTTTGAGGGTTCATGCGGAATTATGAGCATGAACTACTCAACTCGAGAACTCAAAGGCACTTCTTCTCTCAAGATTGTTCGAGTCATGGGGTTCATGTGGAATTATGGGCATGAATAATTCAACTTAAGAACTTCATGGGTAACACGTAATAATTACATGATTAGGAATCGATCTCAAATATGACTAGGAACTCAACACTTAAAGGCTTAGAACTTAAAGATACCACTTCTCTAAAAAATGCTCAACTTACGAAGTTCATGCGAAATTACGGGTATGAAACAATTCGACTCAAAAGTCGACATAACTACATGGAACTCATGTGTATGACTCTTCTCATTCTCTTGTTTACTTCCTTAAAACTTAGTTCAACCAATGATGGGTCTTAAGCAATTCACAATTTAACTTGAAGACTTTCTTGTACTCTACTCTTGACTCTCTCTTGAATGTGAATTATGAATTCAAGAGTTATGGTTCATGACCTGGAGGATATAGGTGATGTTGTAGACTTATGAATACATTCTCCTCACTTCATGCTCACTTACTTTAGTCTTGAAACATGTTACTAAAAGTTGTAGAAGACTCCTCAAAAGAACTCAAAGGGAATCTCAAAATGTCACGACCCGGATTTTGGAATTCGAATTGCAACAGGCGTCGTTGACCTCTCAGAGGTCGCAGACAAGCCTACTTACGTCGTCATTACATTCGTTAGGTTAATTTTAGCGGAAAATTTGGAACATTTTGTTTTGTTTGAAGTGTACATAGACTTCATAGTTATAACATGCATATGTGTATAAAGAATTCATTGCTCATGAGTATAAACCATCTAATAAAGAATCATTCAATCTGGAAATAAATAGTCTTATAGCATAAGTAACAATTGCCAAAATGGCACCATTATATAAGTCTGAACAAAATAGGAAAGAAATACTAGTGGAACATGCTCCACTAGCCTAAACCTATTACTAAGCTAGAACATAACGGCAGCATCCTCGAATGCATGAAACCTACCAAGACCAGGATGAAAAGCTCTGATGTCCGAACAACTGCAATTAATGTCTTCAACACCCTCCTGAACCTGCACCTAAAATAGTATAATGTATGGGATTACTACACACTTGTACTAAGTATGGGTGTATGCAAGTACACACCAAGGACATGCATGATTAAGAAGAGCTCTCTCCTAACGATATGAATTACGGAAAGCCAAGTCAGTTGGACTTGCCAAATCAGATTAGGAAAGTCATGCTATGAGAGTAACATGCATCATCATTATTTTCATATTGCACACAGCACATAACATATTTCATATAGCACATACATATATTACATATCATTCGTTCATATGCCGTGAGACCTTGGAATCACGGACTTAACATTAGGACTTCCCAAAATGAGGGCTCAACATATGGGACCTCAACTAGGGAGCCTTCTTTAGCAAACACAGAGTCTGCTTCATTCATTCATACTTACTTCATTTTCATTCGTTCGTAGGCTGGTGAACACCAGCTATACCTAGGATGTTGTTTAAGACTCTCATCGGGTTCACTGTGCAATGACCAAGAATGACCTAGTGTCATTTCTTGAGTCTAGTTCACCTCTTGATTATCCTATCCAAACACCTTTGGTATCATTCATTTCATTATCTTTCATACTTTGAGGAACTTCAACTTTAACCGACATATATCATGTGATCATCATGAAATACAGTGTCTTCCCACACGAAAAGAGGTGGAGTCACTGGCCAAGGTGAAACCAAAACATCCCTAGCTCGCTTAGGTGGAAAACCACTGGCTAGTTCCCTATGTTGGCAGCATAGTTCAAAGACTAGGAGATTTAGGCAGACCCATACCCACCTTGGTGGACAGTCTCATCTCATGAGATTTATGTGAACCTCCACCCTTCCCGAAAGAAGGCATCACCACTCATAACTAGCCTATCGGCTCTCTGTTTAAAGTTCCTTTTTACATTCAACTCATACATCATCGAAGCTTGCTTCTAGCATGAGGTAGTCATAGCTCATTAGATGATTTATCATCTCTTCTTTATGTATTAAGTGTGAATTGTCCTTACACTTACATATAGAGTGTGATTGAGACTTGTGTCTTAATATTCAACTCTCTCTTAGGTGAGTACTTTTGGTGACCTTATATTGGCGTAGGTACAACTTGTCTCACTTGCACTAGCCTCATATTGTGATGCACCCTGTTCTTTCTTAACATTTTTCATTTCATCTTTACTCACCTTTCATTATTTGTTCATCGTATAACATACATATGCTCTCTTGGAATTTACTTTGAGGGACATTGATTCTAGGCGTAGATACAGCTTGTCTCACTTGTACTAGCCTATCCTCATGTAGCCACTCTTTCTTGATTTATTCATCGTTTAGCATAAATATACTCTCTTAGAAATTTCATTTAGTGACATTGATTTTTAGGCGTAGATGCAGCTTGTCTCACTTGCACTAGCCTCTTATCATGTTGTCACTATTTACATTAGCATCATAGTATAACATAATTACTCACCTTATTACGTGAATGTTCATTTCGTCATATGCCAATGCACTTGGCTTTTAGTGTGTTTCACATTCTTACTTAACCCTCCGGGGGTCACATCATTTCATCACATACATCTTAGGTTCATTTATTTTTAAACGTACGCTGGACTTATGAACCCATACGTACAAGCCATAGGCTTCGTTCATAATTCGTCTAAGTGACTCATACTTACCCAAGATTATGTGGTACAAGACTTATGCATCTTGTAAGTATGCCAAGGTCTCGATTTCGATTCCTATAGGCAGCTTTCATTAAGTATTTATTCACGTAAGACTTATGCTTCAATACGGAATTGGGCAAGGGAACCCGATTTCAAATCCCTTGAACAACACTTTGTCTATATTAAATTTTGATTTAAAATTTCAGCTTGGGGACCCAAGTTCGAATCCCAACACCTACATTTCTTTTCTTACTTTTCTCTCCTTGACTTTTCTGTTTTAGGCCGAGAGGATGTGGGATCGATCCCCCACAACCTCATTTTATTTTCCTTTAGTTTTTCTCCAAATTTCCTCACCTATCCGAGAGTTGTGGGTTCGATCCCCACACCACTCATTTTATTTTTCTTTCATTTTTCTCCTAACTCTTCACTTGAGCCTTACCCCATTTCGAATCCCCCTTACCTCATTTTATTTATTGAATTTTTTTTAGCTTGCATATGGTGAGGTCTTGGGTTCAATCCCTAATGACCTTATACCTTAAAAAAAAAAATCAACATCCTTGGCCGTGACCAAATTTCCAGATTCTGGAAATTTGGTCTCTTTTTGGTCCATTTTTCTCAACATTTGTACGTTAGATTCTTAAGCAATTCGCTGGATATTTCGTACGTTATTATTTGTATTTTTCGTGGTTACATTTGGATAAGAGTTTTCACTCAATTCATCAACAACACACCTCATATGAACATCACGATTTCTACAAATAATTGCATACAAAACGCAAGAATTTAACATGCCATTTTCACATAGTTTCGGAAAACATAATTAATAACCACATAAATCCGAACATACATACAGAACATAATCATCACGAAAACACATTATATCCCTAGATTCTACCAGCAAACATACCAACCTACAACAATCGATGGGAGCTAGTGACAGGGACATGCAACGGGAACATTCCTAGTTTTCGGATTAGAATTCGACTGAAACTTAGGGGTCTCTTGGGAAAGGTACCAAGAGGAAGAAAACCCATACCTTTTATCGTCATTTAACACCTTTCAAATCTGATCTCAAGTGCTGCCAACTCCCACGAAAAACAAATGCTTCTCCAACAAAACTCACGTGCAAACCGTTTGAAAGATGCTTTCCTTTTCGTTTTCAGTTTAGTTTTTCTTTTGAGTTTTTGTGTGCAAGTTCTTCAAGTGATGAACTTTGATTTTTTTGTTCTTTTTGCAGATAAATAACGTGAGAAGAGAGTGGAGAAAGTCGTGAGAATGAGAGTGGGGAGAGATTAGAGTAAGTGTAGGAGTTTTAGTTGAAGACTTAGTCAAACTAGGACTCCTTGTTATTTATTAATTAAAAATCTGACTTTTTTTAAGGTTTAGGTGAAATGACTCATCATGCCTTACTTAAATCAGATAATTAATATTAATTAATTCAATTTAACATTGCTTCCACCAAGGATCGAGCCCGGGTGAAGCTCCACTCGCGAAAAGGGTCAAATTTGGGTCAACCCTACCCGAATTATCCATTATTCACATTAATTAATTAATTAATTAAATATTTAGGGTAATTACAATACTACCCTTAGCCTGGAAAAGACCATTTTATCCCTAGACCCTCCAAACTTAAGATTACCCCTTTCAAGTCCTGTTAAGACTCATCCGGGTGAATCTTAATATTCGGGTGCCATACATGGCTGGACCCAACCTTGCCTAGCTCAACTAACTCACCAAGTTGGTTGGCTTGGCTGGTACATGGGTTCTGAGGTCTGGTTCCACGCGCATCAAGCCGTGTGAACCCGGTCTAATCTAGGCATTCTAGGTACGTTTAGGCATTACTTCGCATAGTTATTTTTGGGTTTTTACATTATCCCCCCCTTAGGAACATTCGTCCCCGAATGACACTACTCTTTACTAGCAACAAGTAAGTCATCTATAGAACATATGCATACATAGGCAATTCAATACTCCTCATTGGTGAATATCTGATTCACATATTAACATGATGGTGCACATCCTTGAAACCTACTAGCAGCTTCACATTAATAGACTAAGGAACTCTTTCCTAAACTAGTTTCATCAAAGCATACAACATAAGTAAACACATAAGTCACACAAATCAGCAACCAACATGATGACTCAAACATATTAACTTCATACTAGTGCATAAAACCATACACAGTCAAACACATGAAAGACTAATTAAGGCTACACACCCGAGATATCACCAGGAGTGTCTTCCCCTACACCCCTAGACTTGAGTGCGAAGAATCATTGCCTCCTTGGAGCCTCTTCACTTGGACCATTCGGCTGAACTCTCTCCTTCCCTTTTTCTTGACCTCTCATATTCGGACAATCCTTCATCATGTGACCCGGTTTGCCACAACTGCAACAAGCGTTAGAGCCCATCATACACTCTCCTCCATGCAGTTTGCCACACTTCCTACAAGGTGGCCTCTCCTGAGGTGTATCTACTTCATTGTTTCTCTTAACTCTGGACTCGGAATCCCTATCATAGAGACCCTTGGATGAACTTGACTCCCCTTGGTGGGAGAGTCCCTTCATAAATATGGGCTTATCCCTGTTTTCAGTACTACTCTTCCTTGAAAAATTCTCCTCTTATTCATCTTTCTGAAACACTTGAGTTGATGTTAGATACGCTCTTAACACCAAGTAATCAAAATTTCATAAGGCACGATAAGATTAGAAGAAGGGAAAATTTCCTAAGCATTATGCAATCTCTACTTCATGATAGTGGTGCACTTCACTATCATAACTTAGATACTACTTAACGTGGTTGATATGAGCGTGATGTCTTTGATATATAACCTAATGCTCTGATACCAAGTTTGTCACGACCCAGATTCTGGAATCCAAATTGCAACCAGCGTCGTTGACCTCTCAGAGGTCTCAGACAAGCCTACTTACGTCGTCATTACATTCGTTAGGTTAATTTTAGCGGTAAAATTTGGAATATTTTGTTTTGTTTGAAGTGTACATAGACTTCATAGTTATAACATGCATTGCATATAAAGAAGTTCATTGCTCATGAGTATAAACCATCTAATAAAGAATCATTCAATCTGGAAATAAATAGTCTTATAGCATAAGTAACAATTGCCAAAATGGCACCATTACATAAGTCTGAACAACATAGGAAAGAAATACTAGTGGAACATGCTACACTAGCCTAAACCTATTACTAAGCTAGAAACATAACGGAAGGCATCCTCGAATGCATGAGAACCTACCAAGTCCGGATGAAAAGCTCTGATGTCCGAACAGCTTCAATGAATGTCTTCAACACCCTCCTGAACCTGCACCTAAAATAGTATAATGTATGGGATTACTACACACTTGTACTAAGTATGAGTATATGCAAGTACACACCAAGGACATGCATGATTAAGAAGAGCTCTCTCCTAACGATATAAATTATGGAAAGCCAAGTCAATTGGACTTGCCAAATCAGATTAGGAAAGTCATGCTATGAGAGTAACATGTATCATCATTATTTTCATATTGCACACAGCACATAACATATTTCATATAGCACATACATATATTACATATCATTCGTTCATATGCCGTGAGACCTTGGAATCACGGACTTAACATTAGGACTTCCCAAAATGAGGGCTCAACATATGGGACCTCAACTAGGGAGCCTTCTTTAGCAAACACAGAGTCTGCTTCATTCATTCATACTTACTTCATTTTCATTCGTTCGTAGGCTGGTGTGAACACCAGCTATACTTAGGATGTTGTTTAAGACTCTCATCGGGTTCACTGTGCAATGACCAAGAATGACCTAGTGTCATTTCTTGAGTCTAGTTCACCTCTTGATTATCCTATCCAAACACCTTTGGTATCATTCATTTCATTATCTTTCATACTTTGAGGAACTTCAACTTTAACCGACATATATCATGTGATCATCATGAAATACAGTGTCTTTCCCACGCCGAAAAGAGGTGGAGTCACTGGCCAAGGTGAAACTAAAACATCCCTAGCTCGCTTAGGTGGAAAACCACTGGCTAGTTTCCTATGTTGGCAGCATAGTTCAAAGACTAGGAGATTTAGGGAGACCCATACCCACCTTGGTGGACAGTCTTATCTCATGAGAATTATGTGAACCTCCGTCCTTCCCGAAAGAAGGCATCACCACTCATACCTAGCCTATCGGTGCTCCGTTTAAAGTTCCTATTTACATTCAACTCATACATCGTCGAAGCTTGATTCTAGCATGAGGTAGTCATAGATCATTAGATGATTTATCATCTCTTCTTTACGTATTAAGTGTGAATTGTCCTTACACTTACATATAAAGTGTGATTGAGACTTGTCTCTTAATATTCAACACTCTCTTAGGTGAGTACTTTTGGTGACCATATATTGGCGTAGGTACAGCTTGTCTCACTTGCACTAGCCTCATATTGTGGTGCCACCCTGTTCTTTATTAACATCTTCTCATTTCATCTTTAATCACCTTTCATGATTTGTTCATCGTATAACATACATATGCTCTCTTGAATTTACTTTGAGGGACATTGATTCTAGGCGTAGATACAGCTTGTCTCACTTGTACTAGCCTATCCTCATGTAGCCACTCTTTCTTGATTTATTCATCTTTAGCATAAATATACTCTCTTAGAAATTTATTTAGTGACATTGATTTTTAGGTGTAGATGCAGCTTGTCTCACTTGCACTAGCCTCTTATCATGTTGTCACTATTTACATTAGCATCATAGTATAACATAATTACTCACCTTATTACGTGAATGTTCATTTCGTCATATGCCAATGCACTTGGCCTTTTAGTGTGTTTCACATTCTTACTTAACCCTCCGGGGTCACATCATTTCATCACATACATCTTAGGTTCATTTATTTTAAACGTACGCTGGACTTATGAACCCATACGTACAAGCCATGAGGCTTCGTTCATAATTCGTCTAAGTGACTCATACTTACCCAAGATTATGTGGTACAAGACTTATGCATCTTGTAAGTATGCAAGGTCTCTATTTCGATTCCTATAGGAAGCTTTCGTTAAGTATTTATTCACGTAAGACTTATGCATCAATACGGAATTGGGCAAGGGAACCCGATTTCAAATCCCTTGAGCAACACTTAGTCTTATATTAAATTTTGATTTAGAATTTCAGCTTGGGGACCCAAGTTTGAATCCCAACGCCTACATTTCTTTTCTTACTTTTCTCTCCTTGACTTTTCTGTTTTAGGCCGAGAGGATGTGTGATCGATCCCCCACAACCTCATTTTATTTTCCTTCAGTTTTTCTCCTAATTTCCTCACCTATCCGAGAGGTTGTGGGTTCGATCCCCACACACCTCATTTTATTTTTCTTTCATTTTTCTCCTAACTCTTCACTTGATCCTTACCCCATTTCGAATCCCCCTTACCTCATTTTATTTGTTGAATTTTTTATAGCTTGCATATGGTGAGGTCTTGGGTTCAATCCCTAATGACCTCACACCTTAAAAAAAAAATCAGCCTCCTTGGCCGAGACCAAATTTCTAGATTTCTGGAAATTTGGTCATGTTTTTGGTCCATTTTTCTCAACATTTGTACGTTAGATTCTTAAGCAATTCGCTGGATTTTCGTACGTTATTATGTGTATTTTTCGTGGTTACATTTGGCCAAGAGTTTTCACTCAATTCATCAACAACACACCTCATATGACATCACGATTTCTACAAATAATTGCATACAAAACGCAAGAATTTAACATGCCATTTTCACATAGTTTCGGAAAACATAATAATAACCACATAAATCCGAACATACATACAGAACATAATCATCACGAAAACACATTATATCCCTAATTCTACCAGCAAACATACCCAACCTACAACAATCGATGGGAGCTAGTGACAGGGACATGCAACGGGGAACATTCCTAGTTTTCGGATTAGAATTCGACTGAAACTTAGGGGTCTCTTGGGAAAGGGACCAAGAGGAAGAAAACCCATACCTTTTATTGTCGTTTAACACCTTTCAAATCTGATCTCAAGTGCTGCCAACTCCCACGAAAAACAAATGCTTCTCCAACAAAACTCACGCGCAAACCGTTTGAAAGATGCTTTCGCTTTTCGTTTTTAGTTTAGTTTTTTTTGAGTTTTTGTGTGAAAGTTCTTCAAGTGATGAACTTTGATTTTTTTTGTTCTTTTTGCAGATAAATAACGTGAGAAGAGAGTGGAGAAAGTCGTGAGAATGAGAGTGGAGAGAGATGAGAGTAAGTGTAGGAGTTTTAGTTGAAGACTTAGTCAAACTAGGACTCCTTGTTATTTATTAATTAAAAATCTGATTTTTTTTAAGGTTTAGGTGAAATGACTCATCATGTCCTTACTTAAATCAGATAATTAATATTAATTAATTCAATTTAACATTGCTTCCACCAAGGATCGAGCCCGGGTGAAGCTCCACTCGCGAAAAGGGTCAAATTTGGGTCAACCCTACCCGAATTATCCATTATTCACATTAATTAATTAATTAATTAAATATTTAGGGTAATTACAATACTACCCTTAGCCTGGAAAAGACCATTTTATCCCTAGACCCTCCAAACTTAAGATTACCCCTTTCAAGTCCTGTTAAGACTCATCCGGGTGAATCTTAATATTCGGGTGCCCTACATGGCTGGACCCAACCTTGCCTAGCTCAACTAACTCACCAAGTTGGTTGGCTTGGCTGGTACATGGGTTCTGAGGTCTGGTTCCACGCGCATCAAGCCGTGTGAACCCGGTTAATTTAGGCATTCTAGGTACTTTAGGCATTACTTCGCATAGTTATTTTTGGGTTGTTACACAAAAGGTTCGGAAGAACTCTCAAAACTTAATCTTGAGTTTACCTTGAATTTTAATTATTGTTTCAAGGTTATGAATGATTTCCAAGTATTTATAAGTAGTTTAAAGTGTTTAGAATCAAAAGGAGTGAATATACATTTTAAATGAGCTCAAACGGAACGACCGGGGGAAAACTGGTGGGGGAAGGTGACCTTGGGGATATGGGTGGTGCGGGGAGCCAACCCCTGATGGACAGAGATGGGTTTGGGGCGCTCTGGCAGGTGCGCCATGCCAGGCCCTAACACAGAAAATTATGTCGGGCACTTTTGCTCGTTTTCTCACCCTAAATCGACTAAATTTAAACTATTTCTTCCCCGATCACTTGGATTCAATTACTTAACTTAGTTACACTTAATATACTGTAAAAAAAACAAAATTACTCAATTTGATCGCAAGGAATCATCAAAACTCCAACACAACAAGATTTAGAATGAACTTCAAGAACACCTTTCAAGAACTCTAGTCTTTAAACTTTAAGCATGAAATTTTATTGAAAAAAATACATGATTAGCGTGTGGGTGAACTAACCCAAAATATGGAAGCTTACATACCTATTAGGGATTAAACCCATGGCTAAAATCCGTAACTAAACTCAAGAACGTCGATGAACGCCTTTATCCTTTCATCTTTTCTCCTTTTTTCTCTTCTTTTATCTTCTCGCCTCTTCTTGAACTCTCAAGTAAAACCCTACGCGTAATTTAGGATTGTGTAACTGAACCTAAAAGGACTATAACCCTAAATTATGACTAAAAACTAATTAAATCTTATTGGGTAAGGAAAGGACCAAAATACCCCTCACTATTTTCGGCTAACCTTCCTTAACTGGACAACCTAACTTCAAAAGGTCATATCTCACTCATCCGAACTCGAAATTTAGTAAACTCGGCGGTTTTGGAAAGATAATTAAAAGTTCTTTCGTATGGTATCTTGTATCACACCTAAATCACCATGTTCTAGGAGTTATAGTCGTTTGAATTTGATCCAAAACTCGTACTTAACTTGACTTGCAAAAATTCAGATTTTGCTATTTCCAATTTAATTCTTTTAGGAAATCTTGGTGCTAAATCTTATGAACTGAACTTAATACTTAATAATTTTTCAATCCTTGGTAAAATCTTGCTCACTACAAGGAACAGTTTGAGTGTCTTAGTTTGAATGAATTTTTCGGGTTGTTAAGAACAAGTGGTAGCTCCGGCGGATCTAAGCTTGAAGACACGATGGCCAAAGTACTCCAAAAATTTGAATCAACTAACGCAGTGGTAAAAGATATAAGGTGTGATTTCTCTAGCATGAGTCAGTTGGTAAACTCTAGTCTAAGTGTTCTTGTGTGTGAGGCTGCCTAAGTGTTCTTGGGGAGGTAGTTGGATATGATTTTCGGTCAAGAGTAGGGTATGGGGTTGAAAATTTTAAGTGTTTCGAGGTGTGGTTGTATTTAAAATGGTTGAAAGTAGGTTTGACTAGGTTTGGGGATGACTGTGGGTGTGTAGTGTTTGATTGTAAGACCACAGTAGACTTCACGGACCGTGTAAGTGTCAACAGACCGTGATCCTTGTCGTGGACCACGCTCGCAGTGCACTTTCATCCACTAGAGTTCACGAAAAGGATCACGGGTCGTAGTGACCTCCACGGACTATTAAAGTGGTCATGAATATGACTTGGAAATAAAAAGTAAACGACAGATACTGAGCATTGATTCTGCCCCAACTTCACGGAGGACTTTACGATCCGTGGTGCATTCCACGATCCATGAAATCCCCCATTGAGTTTAGTTTAAAGTGTTAATTTTTGTGTTTTCCTTTTCCAGTATTCAATGGTTGTTTCTTGTTAATCCCATGACCCTTCGCGGTGATAGATTGGGTAGCGTTATTCTTAAGGGAAGGCATCACAATGATTTTTACACAGGGACGTTTGAGTGCTCGATAAGGCATCTATTGTTTGCGCAAGTGCTAATGCTTTTTATTTTTTTGCAGGTATAATGGAACCTAAACCTGAATGAAGAACGCAAACAAGACTGCCCCTTTCTGCTTCCCAATCGAGGGACATGCCACATAAGAGGCTAGTGGTTCTGAGGTGCAACTAGATATTACACCCGAGCAACACTCACCTGGGCTACAAGATCATAAGTGTCACATCAGGGTTTACCCCCTAGACGTAACCGGCGCGGCGTCCTCTTTGAGGACTAAGACTAGCCTCGTAGTCTTACATCATTACATTCATAGGTCGAAAATACGAAAAAATTAAAACTTTTCATTACATCTACTTGGAGGTTTACATAGACCTCTACATACACATAATATATTTGTATCGATTATACATAAACCCTTCGTATAGGAAAGTTACATAGCCTTCTACCTTTATTGCATATACATATACATAAAATAGAACATAGTCTCAAAGATTGTCTCATCTCATACCATCTAAAAGATCATAGCAATTTGGGCATAACCCTAAATCAATGTAAAGAAGCCACATATAGGCTTATAAAAATCGTACTCAAATGAAAATAGATAAAACATAAGAGTCAGAAACAAGGAAACTCCATAAGCTAGATATCGGCATGTAACATTCTAGAAAATGTACTTGTCTAGTGAAGAGCCTATTAGGTTTAAATAATACGTATTGGGGTACATAGGCATCCCAATAACCAATATTGAGTAATATTGGGCATGTTAGAGAATATTGACTTAAGGGTGTTAGC